>ML804950.1:116686-174161 GCA_009831015.1 Picea engelmannii | reverse complement strand
GAGCACAAAGCCTTAACACATATACATTATGTTGCATAAAACAACTCAAAACTACTTGCACTTAGTTACCAAGACTTCGCTACTTCTACCATACATTTTTACTTATTTATACTTTTACAGACCCTTACAAAAAGGCCTAATCATGGGTAAACTCCATGGGTCGACATCCCATAACCCATTACAAAAACCCTAGGGACCCTTTACTGGGTCCACATAGCCCGCAAAATTGGTAAGATCCGCGATCTCAGCTCCGCCTGGGTGCTCCTTTCTCGACTAATGTGTTGAAGTCCAAAAAGTGGTCAAACCCGACCAAGGTTTCCTCAAAACTTGGTCGAGGGCCAACAGGCCCCCAACACTCACCTGTGATTCGTCTCGAGTCACTCAGGTCTGGGCAATGTTGCTTCGAAGGCCTCGAGCTTCACTCGAGCTGCCTCGACTTGCTGCTTCGCCTGAGCCTCCTTCTCAACGAGCTCCTGGATCATCTACTCTGTAACAGACCCTTCCAGGCGCTGTTCCACTGCTGCAACCACTTGGTCCAATTGCGAGCCTTGTCCCTCAATTTCTTCGAACACCTTGCAGGCTTCATCCTGCACAGGTTGTAGCTTCTACGCAACCTTCATTACCTTGCCCTAGATGACAGTAATCTGTTGCTCTTGAGATCTCTTCATTCTTTCAACTGCGGTGAGTAACTTCATCTGTGCCTACACGGAGAATGCCTGCTGTTGCGCCTCCTGTAACTGCACCTCCAGTTTCCTTAGCTCTGGATATTTTGCGAGGCGTTCATATGTATGCGCGCTTCTATCTCTCAGTTGTTTGCACTCTGAGGTGAGGGCTTTGTTTGCACTTCGTCAAGTATCGATGGGGTGGTAGCATAACATAGTTCTTCCTATCCCCTAGGTTGAAGTCGTTGTTCTTCAACAACGGGATCTGTCCCAACTGGGTCCCTACTACGCGTATTCCTTTCGAAATGTATGCGGTGAAAAAAGTGTACTCATAATCTCGTGGAATGTTGTTGCGGCTAACTGCGCCAGCCAAGGGTGGAATGTACTCGGGTAGGGTTGACGGGATCTGCTTTGTATTAGCCAGATCGCCACGATGCTTACTTCGCTGCTCAATTACGAGGTTGACACGGCCAGAACGTCATCTAGTCGAAGGGGAAGCCTGCAGTCCCCTAGTCGATGATGCCTGGACACCTTCAGATAACGGTTTGTCACCCATTAACTTCTTGAGGACCTCCTTGACAGACTTCTCTAATTTAGTAGGTTCGCCCGACATTCTCACTTTTAAACAGATAGGTCGGGGTAGGCGAATGGGCAAGCGAGGTAGACAAACAAATGGCGAGGTCTTAGCTTCATATAACACAACTCGACACTTAGACAATTCTCTGGTAGCTCAGTTAATCACGAGTGGCAAAAAGTGGTCCCGACGCAGCGTCCAACGGGTTAAATAAGCGGGGCCTCGTAACAGATTCTTCCAACGGGCAGGAATGCTTCCATCAATGCGAATCTGTCCATGATGGCGCGGTCTCAACGTCCCAAGAGCAGTCCATCTACCCATAAATGCATTTCCTAGCCATTTCAGAGCGTCCTTCTAACGGTCGGGGCGCCTCCAACAGTCATATAGCTTCGCCAGGGTGAAGTCCCATTCTGCACAGTCCTGTTGTTCTGACGAGGTTCAAATCCTGTGAACTTGCCTCCTACGAGGTTGCAGTCTGTGAAGTCTTCCATCTGGACTCTGTAGCTTCCTGTAGCTTTTCCATCTTAGCTTTATTTTTACTGAGTTTCCTTGCCTTCTTTCTTGTGATCCGAGTCTCTCTAACTGTTTCTGGATTCCTCTTTCCATTCTTATTCTTATCTTCTCCTAGCGTAGTGATTTCACACTGTTGTTGTGCCCTTAAAGGGTCTGAAGTTAATATCCTTCCTCTTGATACTTCCTGGGTGGATATACTTCTTTCTTGCATAGATAGGTCCTTCAAATCTTTTTGCATTCTTTCAACCTTGACATCTAATTCTCTTGCCTTTTGTTGCTTCAACTTATCCTCTCGTTCTTTTATTAGTCGATCTATTTTTTTAGCTATGAAATCCCTAGTTCTTGCTTTTTCTTTTCTGTAGCTTCTTCCTCTATTTTTCTTCTGATCCGATCCTTCCCAATCCAAGTCTTACCTAGCAAAAGTGGGAAAGGGGCGTTGATCTCAACAAACTTAATGACTTCAAATTCCTCTTCAGTCGATGTTCCATGAAAAATAATAGGTACATTAGTAACTCTTCCACATAAGGTTATCATCTTACCCTTGAACAAGCCTATCCTTCCTAATGAAGGTACCACAATAGGATTTCCCAAAATTTCCCAAGTGCCTTCTGTCATAATATTCACTTGTGTTTCCTCATCCAAGACACAGTCTATGTTGAAGTCTTCTATTCTTGTACTTATGCGATGTTTTACTTTCAAGATCTCTGGTAAACTGACATCTTTGTGAACATCCATTGTTTCTTTCAACTGTAATAACATAGTCCGAGTTTTCTCTGATTCTTTCTCTTTATGATTCTCTAACATGCTCTTAGTCTCTTGACTTTCTTCGTAGTTTTCTTGTTTAGGTTCCTGCATCCACTTATTAGTCCAAAAAATCTTTCTATGCATAGGAATAACATATCTTTCTTCATTTCTATTAGATTTACTTAGATCAACTCTTTCTTCCAACTATGCCCTAGATTTCAGACTAGGACAAAATCTATTAAACATACTTAAATTCATACTTTCAAAACAAAAATTTTCACTTATATTACTCTTACCAAAGTACAAAGCTTTTACCTTTCTTTGGATTTTACCTCTTTTCTTCAGATCAGATTTATTTCTTAGCACAAAGCTTTGCAAGTCAAGTAGAGTATTGTGTACTTCAACAACAGATCTACACACAGAGCTTTTCTATTCTTTACTTCAGTTCCTAGCAATCACAGTTTCAGGTCTCGACAACAGAACCATTTGTTGGCACAGGGGCAGACCCAGGGTTCAACGCTTCAACAACGCACCAACAAAACCCTAACTACCGGCCCTTTCGGCAACACCTGTGGAGCAGGCGAAGTATCACCCGAGGTAGAAACAGGTGGGGTTACAGGACACAGGTGTCTGTAACCAAGCTGGGACACAAATTTGTGATAACAACACTTCACAGAGTATTCTAGCAACACTTAGAAGGTGATATGCATTAGTTTCCAAACTTGATTAGCTTTAATAACATCGCAAAACATACCCTAATAGAGATCGACGTAGTAACAACAAAGATTAAGCACTTCAACCACTTAGCACATAGCGTTAAGTTAGGTCTAACATTCATTCACAAGTAAAGCACTAAGCAACAACAGATCTATCTATCAAACATAATAATCAAAGCACTGAGCATATTCATAACATAAACAACACAACACAAATCAAACCAAAGACACAAGATATACGTGGTTCACCCCAGTGTGGGGCTACGTCCACCAACTGCTTCATCTTCTTTATTATTCTTCAATCTCTTACATTCATTTTCTCCTGTGCACCAAGCCACAGAGTCAAGCTTCGCACTAGACAGGAGATCTGCAGACTCAACACTAGATCCTCCTTCCAAAACTAGGTCAAAGCACATAGCCAACTTCTCTAGCGAGCACAAAGCCTTAACACATATACATTCTGTTGCACAAAGCAACTCAAAACTACTTGCACTTAGCTACCAAGACTTCGCTACTTCTACCATACATTCTTACTTATTTATACTTTTCCAGTCCCTTACAAAAAGGCCTAATCATGGGTAAACTCCATGGGCCGATATCCCATAACCCATTACAAAAACCCTAGGGACCCTTACTAGGTCCACATAGCCTGCAAAATCGATGAGATCCGCGATCTCAGCTCCGCCTGGGCGCTCCTTTCTTGATCAATGTGTCAAAATCCAAAAAGTGGTCAAACCTGACCAAGGTTTCCTCAAAACTTGGTTGAGGGCTAACAATGAGTAAAACATCCTATAATGTCCTTAAAACATGCGATGCAGAACAAACATAGCCAATGTTATATGATGAAATAATATGTTTTACATTCATAACTTGAAAAGGTGTGGTATGACACAGTCAGAAGGAAAAATACATGAAGCATATTTGGGGTGAAAATGAATCATGAGCGCAAGCACGGGGAGATAAGGAAATGAGTTATATTTAACGATAGGTTAAGGGATACGATAATTCTGTGTATTTTATCAACTTCATCAGGTATTGTAGCTCAATGAGAGTGTGCATACTTTGCACAAGTTCAAATAATTGAGGGGAAACCTGGAAACGCTTTGTCGGCTAAGTATTGTTGACCAAAATGGTCATCAACATAGTTCAAGTACAACCACATAACCAAATCATATATTCATTTCATAATAACAGTATTAGCTTCTCTATATATGTATTCTCATTCATTATACATGTGGGCCCTTTATTAGACCAACCCCTATTACATATACATTTAACTCTATTTATGCCCCCTTGGGGTCATATCATAGTACCCTCCTTCAAAAATATTTGTCCTCAAAGCTTTGCAGTTAAGGGTTTTAGATGTGATGAAACCAAACAATAGGATTTCCTTATATTCTTTCTCTCTTGTTGCCATTGGTAATGATCCATCCATCCAAATTCAATTATTTTTTGTCCTAATCCTTAATAGTTGGTTGCTGCATAGTTTTCTTTCCTTTGATTCCATGTTTTGTTGTTGCAACTTCTCCAATTTGATGTAGTTGTTGTACTTTGATAATATCTAGTCAAATAATGGTTCTTTGATGCCCTATTTCGTGAATATGGTGGATTATTCCATATTCTTCTTTGGTAGTGTTGATATTGAAATTCTTGTCTGTTTTGGACACTTTCTTGCTAATGAGTGTGTTTATATGGTTTCACTCTTGATGGTTTTCATTCACTTTGCACACCCATATCATCAATTTTGCTTCAGAAACAATGATACCCTCTATCTTTTGTGCTTTGTTTTTTTATTACTTTGGTCTTTAAGATAATAACATCATATTTGACATGTACATCCTCAAGTTGAGTTCAATTTCTTCAAGTATTTTTTGGTGACCTTGAATCTTGTCTTCCTTCTCCCTTTGAAGCTACAATGTGATTCCATCCACCAAATTCTTACATATTCCTTCAATTCTAGATTGCATTTTTGTTTTTACCTCATGAATCAATTCTAGATTGCATTTTTGTTTTTACCTCATGAATATATAGGGCTTCTTCAACAATTTTGCTCGTTTCTTCATTGATGATCTTTGATTCTGCCTCTTGTAGGCATATTTTTACATTCCTAACATCATTCATAAGTTATTGGTTATGATTATGTGACCTTTTGATTTCTTCATCTTTTTTTTTCTTCAATTCTTCATTTGACTCATCCTTTTATTGTTTTAATTTCCTACCTACTTCATTAATTATTTATTAATGGACAAAGTTTCTTTGCAATCATTAAATATTCCATATGATCAATGTTAAAATAATTAAAAAGTACCTAGGCAAGTGTTTCTCATCACCTAGGCGCCTAAGGGGTGAGAAAGTGCCTAAAGTGGACCCCAGTCATTTAATTTATGAGATGTAAATTAAAAGGTGAATTTTTGAACTTAGGGAAAGTGGGTGACTTAAGTGATTTAATCTCCACCATTTATCTCGTCTAATATCAACCATTGGATGAGATGACCTTTCATCTTCTCTTCATTGAGTTGATTAGGGTAAGGAGGGTGCACCCCTTGGGGGTTGTTGAAGCATTTTTTGAGAGAGCATGAGAAGGGAGATAAGTTGAGAAGACTAGACAAAGAGCATTTTTCCAGCTTAGGGAACACATTCCAAGGAAACCTTGGGCACACAAATCGAGGAGGAAAGGTACAACATTAATGGAGGTCGTATTGTATGAATTTTGAGCAGGTCGTATAGCTGAACATTGGCACAGAAATCAAGGAAAGGTACAACGCAGTTAAGGAGGCCATACCATACATAATTTGAAGGTTGTACTATTGTTTTTACTACACAAAAATCGAGGAGGAATTATGTGCATGTTTCTTGGGTGATTGGCATGATTTCCTAGGCAATTGTATAACATTTATTGCACATAATTTGTGTTGCAACATTTGGAACGAATTTCGGGCATCCATACAGAAAGAAGGGGCATAAAAATCGAGGACCTGACCTATGCATATGTACAAGAAATTCAGGCATGAATTTCCAGGAGTTTGGCTCATATTTTGAAGTGGAAGCTTGGCATGGTTTTCAAGATAAGTCTGGGTTTTTCTAGGGTCAAGTTTGACCAAAAATCTCTGTGCATTTAATTTTCTGAATGTGGTGTTGCTGATATAATTTTATTTTTTCATTAAATGTTATTCAAAATCCTCATGTTTCAGTTCTGAAATATTGTTCACATGTTGAGTATTTATGGCTTTCATAAAACTAGGTTTTGGGCATTAAACACTGATAAAAATCAGCGAGACTTGGGTGGGGTCTGAAATTTTACAATCAATTCACCTTCACATCCTCTCAATGTAGGTATTTCCACTAGTTTTTATTTGGAATCTAACCAAACCCTTAACTTCCAACCTTAATATCTTAGCAATGATAATCCCAATTTTGTGCATCCCTTTAATCTGAATCTGAAATTTCTCATTATAATACAGTGATATGTATTCTCTGCAATGCCACAGGTTTCACTAAATTCTGACATGCAAACAAAAATATATGATAACTTTCTCCAAGCTTGGTGATTTTGGCACCTTTTAGGAGAACAAACTTGTATGGTATGCCAAACATCCAATTTTGTAGATCTGATTTTGAAATTTGGACCGAAAACACTATGGCTATCTTCCTTATAATGCCATTGGTGGCACTTAATTCGGATCTCTATAGTTTCATATATAATTGTATTACCAAGAATACTTGTTTGAGATTGGCTTTAGGGTTAGACAAAATCCCAAACTTGCATAGCCTGTAATTTTGAAAATATAGCGAACCAACTTTTGAAATGTTGATTAAATTTAGTTTGCTATGTTCTCTGTACACCTTGAAAATTTCCCTCACAGAAAACAATGAAAAGTGGTAAGATGACTTGTTTGAAGGAGCCAAACCCAAGAATCATTGTTTGCTCTAATACCAAGTGTTATGTACCAAATCCTTAAAATTGCATAATAAACCAGAGTTCACATAAAGTACACAAGATGTGAACATGGAGCACAACTCCAAAAGTGATAATAGAGATGAGTTACAAAATAACTCCTTAAAGAAAAAGAGAACCTCCTCCAAATAACCAAAGTATAACCACATAACCAAATCATATGTTCATATCATAATGACTATATTGACCTCTATATATACCTATTCTCACTCATTGCACATGTGGGCACTTTATAAGGTCGACCCCTATTACATAATGTTTACCCCATTACATATACATGTAATCCCATTTATGCCCCCCTTGGGTTTATATTATAATGTTCCTCTCATAATGACTATATTGACCTCTCTCTATATACATATTCTCACTCATTGCATGAGTGGGCCCTTTATTAGGATGACCTCTATTACATATACATTTATCTCATTACATATACATTAACCCCATGTATGCCCACCTTGGAGTTATACCAAACTAACAACATTGAAAAATTTCTCATCTTTAAAAAAAATAGTCATGAATATACTATCAAAGTGCTACCAACTATACACATCAAGACTAGAAGACCAATCCCCACCACCAGTAGATATGAGAGAACTCCCTTGTGCTTAGAGAAAGATATTTATAAATATAACTGCATAAATCATATTACTAGAGCTAGAGTATGGAAATAGAAATAGTAAGAAAACCTTTATTAATATTCATAATTGAGATCAATTTTCACTTGCCTCTTTGAGAGGAGAAACCTCCAACTAAGAAGAGATCAAAATACAATAATATTCTCTTGGAAACCGATTACATAGCTTCTACTACTATATATTTTCTAATGGACCAAAACCATGACCACCATTTGGACCTCCATTAATGAGGCCTCAACCACTAACTAATGGACCTTATTTAATGAGGCCAACTCTCATTTATTGATTTCACACTCTAATTCCTCGTTGGCCTTATTCAAAAGGGAGGTCCCCGATGCATTAAATAACAACCTATTCTCCTAACTAGGACATGCTTTCCCAATTATAAATCAACATTGTCCTCAAGGATGAAGATGTAAAAATTGGCGGAGAATATTTGGTTCCCATGTAGCATTTTCATGATGTGTATCCTTCCATTGGATCAAAACTTCTTGGATAGTGCACTAGCGAAGAAGATGCTTGTGATTGTCCAAAATGACATTGGGATGCAACCAAATGGAACCCTCCTAGTCCAATCTAAGAAGGTTGGTTTGAAATTTATAATTGGACCTGCCCACTTTCTTCAAGCATGACATATGAAAGACTACATGGAGCTTAGAATGGCTAGGCAGAGCCAATTTGTAAGCCACATGACTTATACATTCTAGTATAGTATAGGGTCCATAAAAATTAGTTGTTAACTTCTAGTGGCTCTTCTCTTTAAGTGATGTCTTCTTATAGGGATCAATAATAGGGGTTGTTGTCCATATACTTCCTTAAAATTGTTCAACAACACAGGCATTCAAATAGAGGATGGACACCTTCAATAACCACTCACACAACCAAATCAAATATCAACACACCAATGTTTTCATGTGGTAAAACCCTATGGATAAACATCCATGGCCCCAACGAACGTGGCCACTTGAGGAAATTTATTAATGCAAAAGAAAATATGTTACAAAGAGTTTCTCATTATCGATCATTGAAAAATGACCCTCCATGCTCTTTAAATAGAGATCATGAACCACTCGGGTGCTAAGCATGGATTAATGTAGCCGTTAATATCAAAGAGAATATGAGCCGTCAAAAAACCCTCAATCATAATGGTGTTGAAGTACAAGGTGAGCACAAGTTGGTGTGTAAATTCATGATGAACATGGTCATTTTTATTTATTTTAATCTAAATAATGTTACTTTAAATTTATTTATTGACATTTAAAGTTTTAAATACATGTTGATTATTTAAAACATGTTGACGAGCCTAATGTTATCAACAAGTTTATTCTATACCACATGGATTGTAGGAAATGGTAGATTTTCTGTATAATATAAAAAAAGACTTTTTAGAAGCAAGGAGTCAATTTAGGAGTTTGAACTCACAAAGTAATCCTCTCCTGTTGATTTGGGCGAGGAAATTCCCAAAGATTGCACACTAGGATGGGTTAGTGAGTAGAGTCAAAATCAAGTAGACGAGAAGGGTAGAGATGTATATATAACCGAAGATGAGATCAACATTTCTAGAGTATGTGAAATAAAAGTATGTTTATAATTTTTAACAAATGCTATTTCAATGCAAGACTCACACCATTAACTATTTAATAATGCTTACTTATATTTATTTGTACTAACATAATTGATATATCACAAGCGAGGAAATATATTACAATGTGGGCACATGGTCGACATTTTCATGTACAAAGTGTAGATAATAATAGATAATCCTTTGAATGTGAGATCGTGGTTGATTTCCAATAATCAAGTCGAGAAATTTCAAAACACAAGAATATTGTTGAAGGAAATCTTCAATATGTTGGAAAGATCCAAGAAATTATTGAGTTGGATTATTGATCCTTTAATGTTCTATATTCAAATATAGATGGTATGAGGCATTTGAGAGGACACAAAGGCATGATCCCTGTTGACAATTAAATTCGCAATGAAGTTTTTCCCGCAAAGTTTTGCTAAAGACTACTATTATAAAATCTAAATAATAGTAGTAGGTGGGACCCCCTTGTAGATGGAAGATCAAATATGGTGCTTATTTGATGTTACGCTACTGTTCAACACTGCTTTCATGGTTGATGATATCTTGTTTTATTGGAAAATGGATCAGGCATATTATACATGGTCCCCTTACTGTTCCAAGCTCAAGTTTATGCCGATGTTTTTGTTGTCTGCTCTTGGATCTATTACTTGGGACACCTGCAATAGAGATATGTTAGTAACAACAATTGAAAGGAAATTAAAAGGAGATTAAGCAATTAAAAGGAGAAACTACCCTATGCTAATATGCTATACTATATGCATTTAAAATATTGTGGAAAATCCTAGATAAAACATGATAGCCATGCGATTTATTGAGGTTTTATAGAACATGGTTGACATGCATTTTTGTATAGTGGAGATGTAATATGTGATGTGGGTGGTGCTCTTGGAAATTAAAGGTTGTTGGTATCGATGCATAGTTCAAAGTGGATGATTTGTTGATTAGAAGTTGGCGCGTACTAATAAATGAATGAACTTGTAGTGTGGAGGTTATGTGCATTTATTGCACATCACCTTTATTCCTTTCGTTGGTCGCCACCCTAGTCGGGTTATGGTTCAAACATTATTGCATTGGTTATGCTCTGATTTCTTAGCAGGAAGAAACCACTCAGACAACTCCCATTTTAAGGTGTTCGATTACAGGTATGTCTTTTTTTTGGCCCTTCATGAGTTTTCTCTAGTTATGGAATGGATGTTGGCTCAGGTGTATTGGTTTGTGCCTTCCTTAAGTGTTGCAACTGTGTAAAATGTGATTGTGAAATGTTGATGATTCTCTCGATAATGATGTTGGAGTCATAGTATTACTTTTTATCCTGTGCGTTAGCAGTCACAAGAGATCTATGTTATCCTTTCTAGTTTAGTTAGAGGATACTTGTTGGTCTTGGTGGGTTATCTTCACGCTTTCTTACTGTTGTATCCAATCTGTGGGTTTTTATGGGGTTTAATGATTGAAGCGTTTGGGTCACCACGCATTATACATTTGGGCATTGGGTTGTTTTCACCACCAAGAGTCACGCAGTGAGTTATGTTGTTCCTTCTCGGCCCTATCTTCACCTCGGCATCATGGTTGTTTGACTGAGGAGTCACGAGGGTTATACCCTGTGTATGTTAGGTATCATTACCAGGCTGAGGTAGAATCTTATTCCTCTGTTATGACCTCTCCTATCACATGTCTTCATCACTTTGTCCATGAAGTAGGTTGTGGTGTTCTTTGTGTATCTGTTGTTAGTCTCGAAGGTTTTACCATAGAAAGGAGCTGAATCTAGTGCTGGCTCGGAAGCAAACCCTTAACTCCTCCAATATGAGGGTTTTATATTGAAGACCGTTGGGTTTGTCAGGTTTACTATGGGTCATTGTAGATTAAGATGTATTCTTGGTTGATTTAAAGGCAGGCTTGCCCAATTGGTTATCTGACAATCGTGTGGATTTTGGTATCTAGTCATTGAATGTGTTATTGAAATGGAAACCCTGCATCGATAATTGGAAAGTTCAAAAGACATGGTCGCCCTCTTATGGTTGATAACCAGGTGTTGTCTTTTGAGGAAGTTGCAGCCTCGCCTCACATCAATGTGTGAGTATGAGTGGTGGCCACAACATGGTAGGTCGGTGGTTGATGGTTTCGACAGTCCAAGTATAAGCTCAACATTGAATTGGTTGATTGGTTGATACAATTTCACTGTCTTTTACACTAAGATTATTTGGATGTTTTATTTGGCATTGGTTACAATTGCTAGATAACGCTCACGCATACCGCATTTGTAGGTTTGGTGTTTCTACACAACAAATAAATGGTCATTGTAACTGTTAGTTTCTTTTGGGACCGAATGGTTATTACAACTAGGATGACTGTAGGAACTGCGTCCACTGTATGTTTAGAATTTTCTGATTGTATAGGCCGAGTTTTTCACAGCATAATTGATTAGAGTTTGACTAAATCGAATCAATATTGTATTAGAGTGATGGATCAACACGATGGGTTGAGTTATTACTGTGACTGTGTGTTTCTTTTCGTAAAATAAAGATGTTGCATCGTGGTGTTTAGGGGCTGCGCACTGTGTATAATATGGATAGCTTGGGTTTCACACTCAAGGATACCCACAGAGTTTTTAATCATTTTTTGTTGCAATCCGAACATTTGTTGAGACAAGCATGTTGTTGATGCCTCGTTGTATTGGATGGATGGCCCATCTTTTTAGAGTCAGAATTGGATGGATGGCCCATCTTTTTAGAGTCAGATCGAATTGGGCTTTTACAGTGACAAAGTTACACTTGCATGATTGAGTTATTATGTGCATAGCTTGTGTTGGAATGGTGGTTGTTGTCTATTTGTTTAAATGTCAATTCGGGTTTTGCAATTTAATCTGGATTATTGGTTGACCACCCCTATATATGTTTAACGAATATCTTTGCATTTAAATGACATGCCCGATTGCAGTGATTGTGTGACTTCATTGATTTTGGGAACATGACTTTGAGTATATTTGTTGATTGAAGTAAATGTATGGGCAATGATTGATTTTGATGGTAGACAGAGTGGGAATGGTTATTGTTTGAAAATTGTTATAAGATGCAAGGTATATAAATGAAAGGAACATAACTCCTTTACAGATTGTGTGGAATGCATATTGTCCTGTGATGGCACTGTGTTGGATATTTGATTATGAACAATGAACTAGTTAAATGCACAGTAATTGTCATTTGGTCACAATGATTGTTGGTTAGTGCATCTCTTTTCACAGAATGCTTTATGGATCACTTAATTAATTTCATAAACAATAATCATTCTTCTTCCCTTCCATTATTTCATTTTCTTCTAATTACAACTCCCAAAACCTTCCCATTTTCATTTTTTTCTCACTCCATGTTCTAAGATTGATTACAGTCAAGAGGATTTCGGTGTTAAAGCAGTTGAAAGTGGCAGTGTCTTGTGTGGATTACAATGATTTTTTATTGGTTTGATTTACAATTGATTGTTGTTGTCATTGAGAAATAACCATGTTCTTTTCCCCCTCATTATATCATGTTTCGCTCAATACAAACCCCTCGCATATCCCATAACCCTTTTCATCCCCTGCTCATTGATAAACAATAAAAAAAAATTGTATGGATTGGATTGCATGAGTCTGATATATTGCCGAGCCAAAATCCATTTCATATTTTAAAAGAGTTGTCATGCATGATTGATTAAAAGATCATTTTCTAATCAATCACACATGCAGGGATGATCTATTCAAATAAAAGGCTAAAACAAAGGCTTATTACGCTTTTGTCGAAGAGAAGGACTAAAAGACGATAGCATCAACAAAAGAAAGATGGCCTCACAACTGGAAAATATCTCTTTTGAGTTTTATTTTATCCATTATTGGTGACAGTTGACTTCAGGAATGTTTGGATAGTATGTTTTATTGTGGATATATGAGTAATGTTTTCTTTGAAAATAATTCAAATATCATGAGCTAAATTTTCCAAAAGTGAATATGTTGATGCGAGACACAAGGAGGTGTGTTTTACTTAACTAATGGTTATGTAATGATTGTTATGATCGTTATGAACTAAAGGGAGTCACAAGGGGTCCCACCTACTAGTTATTATTTATTTATGACCCTTATTACAATTATTACTCTTTCCCCTAACTAAATTTAGTTGTGTCTTTTAATTAACTTAACTAAAGTCTTGGTTCGACTACTTCAACCAATTCTAATTTGTTAAAAGCAAAAAGAAAGGGAGGAACAAGAGGAGGATAGAAGTGGAAGCATACTAGGTTTTCTCTTTGAGTTTATGTTGAGATAGTTCAGTTTTCATTCATTGATATATTCATCACAAGCCTAATTCTCTTTTATGATAGCAGGGTCTTATTGTAGATAACAATATTCAGGGCTGAATCACATCATTCAGACACTTGTCCTTCAGAGGTGTTGAACTATCTTTGATAGTCTGTGTAGACTTGTCTATTTGTGAATTAGTTTTCATGACTGACAAAGGCTATTGTGCAGAGTCAAGTGGGCAGCAATCTGTGGCAAGTTGATCCAACTTTTAGAGTTCAGTTTTGGTTTTCTGTCAGAGGTCCTTTTGTATGTTCCATCGAAGATGTCTAAGTTTGACTTTGGTCCAAAATTTCCGCATGAGATTTTGTAAAGAAAATGACTCTTTGGTGAACTTGAATGGAATAAAGGATTGCTTTATGTCTCATCTATCTTGATTTTTATCTTGGTGACTTTTCTTCTATCTTTACATTTATTTCAGCAATTGATATGTTCATAAAATTACATAAAAAAGTAAATTTCTAGCAAGCTTTTTGTTGATAAAATACTAGCCTAAGCACTTGTAATTAATACTTGTGAGATAGGATGTTATTTTTGTTGGCTATAAACATAGGGTGATATTCTCGTCTATTTTTCTTTAGCCAAGAAGAATCTAAAAATGATTGAGTAAGATCATTTTATATATTTTCCTCAACATTTATATGGCGACCATACTGGGGAGATCTTCGATATCTCTTCGGTTAATTTTTATACTCGATTTTTCTATTAATGACTGTTCCTATTGTGAGGTAGCCCAATCTTGAGCCCGGTCTCCAAGACCAGGCCAACATTGCTTTGAACTTGTTTCAGACTATTTTAGACACTGCCAGGACCCGTGCTGAGCTTAACCGTTCTTGAGTAGCAATTGAACGAGATATTAGTGTTCAAGAACAATCGGAAACTAGATGTAGACAACCTAGAAATCAACAGTAACGTTCATTTTTCTCAGTTTTGGATTTTCTTTCATGTCCTTAGATTCCCATGCTTCTAGAAGAAGAAGAGGCTTGTCACCTGAAATAAATCCTATTGCTGAAATAGGAAGGAGAAACGTTGTGTTATGTACCCAACAAAACGCTCTAAGGAGAACCTTATCTGATTCATCCACCTTGTCTTTCTTTCCCTCATCTATCATCCACAAGATGACATCTAGTGGTGGCTCTGGTGGCACTGGAAGTGCTCCATATTCTCAATCTTCATCATCATCAGTGATTGGTAGATTATATAGCCACCATATCCTTGTACAATCTACTACAAACCCCACCAAAGTCATCAAAAAGTATGGGATTTTTCAGTTCGAAGAAGACGCCACAACCACATTGTGGCATGTGTCTTCTCCTCTTAACCTAGCACTTGCTACTTGTCCACTTCCAAAATTCAAGGATCACTTGCCTAAGTTTTCAGGGAATAACATTGTCAGTACCAACGGACACCTGGTGGCATTTTATAATGCTTGTCATAACATAGGGGCTAACGAAAATGACACTTGCATGCGCTTCTTCGTCAATTCCTTGGAAGGAAAGGCTGCGGTCGATTTCTTTGATCTTCCTCCTAAGATTCTGTCTACTTGGGAGGAGTTAATATATTGGTTCGGATCCACTTATGGGCAATCCAAAAGCCCCATCGAGAAGTTAAGGGTATACAATAATGTCACCTATAAGGATGGTGATACCATCAAGTCTTTCAACTTGTGTTTCACCAAGTTGTACAATCAAATCCTCAGACTTATCCGCCCTCAGAACCAAGCCATTTTAATGCATTAATACAATGCATTGCATTCTCCCTACTGTCACAGGATTGAGGAAAAATCCATTGATAACCTCGGTTCCGCTCTGCATACTTTCTTAGAGTATGAAGAATAGCTTGAAAGAACTGGTCTTCCCCATGGAGAATCTGTTAGACAAACATACATGTTCCCTCTCTTACAGCTAGTACAAGATATGAACAATCGTATGATAACATTTGAGTGGAAGGGTATTGTATTCCCTCTCATCCCTGAAGCTTCATCCTCTTCTGCAGCCCCTTTTATAAATCTGGTTGAAAACAATTTTCAGCCTAAAGCTATCCTACCTCGGAGTTGGTGTAACTTTTGCGAGGAACACTACAAGGAAACCACATGTGAGGTAAAGAAGAGTGCCAGAGATAAGATCTTTGGTAAAATACCAGAAGCTATTATCATTGTCCTAGACTTTGCAGAGCCAGAGGATGTCATGGTCATCAACACTAGGAACAAAGCCTACGCTTCCAAGGGAAAATTTGATCCTCCTTGCAGTTCTGCTAGCCCGAGATCATCCTCAATCATTGTACGCTCCAGTTTCCTAAGGTTCTTGAGAGTCAAGGAATCACTCCCCATCTACCCTCTTCCAAATACAATATCTTGAATCAATTGACCAACATCAAAGCAGATGCAACCCTCCTAGACATGGTTGTCGTTCCTGAACAACAGATGCATTTGAAACAATTCATGGAAGGAAAAGCTTATGTTGTAGCCAATATTTCTGAAGAGGTAAAAGAAGAAGATTCTTCCATAAATAAAATAGGTGTACATAACTTTAGATACCCTGTAAAAAATCCCCCTTTTTAATGTTTTTGTAAAGATCATGGATAAAATTTTCCATTGTTGCCTCATTGATGGTGGCTCAGGCCCAAGTGTGACGTCGAAGATTATTATGGAAGAGCTAGTTTTTTCTTTTACATATCAAAACACCAGAAGCATTCTCTCTTATAATAGTCTAAAACAAAAGACCATAGGTGAGATTAAAGATGTGACCATAGTTTTGTGTGCTCATCCTGAAATAAGGACGACCCTCAATATTTAGGTAATTGATATGCCAGTAAGAAATTACTCAATCATATTAGGAAGAGATTGGAAAGCCTCAATGGGTGGATACCTCTCACTCGACAAAACACATTTATCTGTTCCTCGGAACGAAAAAAACATTATAGTCCTTAGAGAAGGAAGGATATCACCCTACATAGAGAGTGTCCCACATCCTAATGCAAACTATATCGAAGAAGAATTAGGAGCATATTCCATCTTTGTCGAGGAAGATAACATTCCCATGGAACAAATCGATTTAGATGATGGCTTGTGGCACATGCACTTTGATGGTTCATGCTCAAATGAAGGTAATGGAGCTGGCATTATCTTGATTTCTCCTGTAGGAAAAATCCATAACTTTTCTTACCGGTTGGAGTTCGCTTGCACTAACAATGTCACTGAATTTGAAGCCTTTTTATTAGGAATTGAAAACGCTTATAATATTGGTTGTGGTCACCTTTCAGTTTTTGGGGATTCTAAGCTTGTTGTGAATCTTGTGCATAAAATTTACTATCCTAGCAATAAGTTGATGAAACGATACACCCAAACTGTTTGGGCACTTATCTCGAACCTTTTATCTTTCAACATCACCCATGTTAAGAGGGAGTTAAACTCAATGGTTGATCGGTTAGAATTTTTTGCAGCCTCCCCTAATCGACAACTTCTGCCACACATACCTGATTGTACCTTTCAATCCCTATATTCCCGACAATATAGAAACTTGGCAAGTCTTCCCTAACGATGAGAGCATTTGTGCTTTTATTCAAAATGAACCTTTTAAGCCTAAAGAAATTATATCCATAGAAGATAACAAGATTCCTAAAGGCTTGACTCCTCTAGAGAGTTAATTTTCTTCGAGTGATGTAGGCAACAAGGAGAAACAAAAAGAAGAAGAGTCGAAAAGGAAGGTGGGTGAAACCGTCTCCTTGAACATTGGGACACCCGAGACTCCAAAGAATGTCAAAATAGGTGCCAAATGTTCAGAAGAAGAGAAAGAGAAGTTTTCCAAGTTTCTTGGTGAATTTCAAGATGTTTTTGATTGGTCTTATGAGGATCTTCGTGGTTTTGATCCTGGCCTTATACATCATGTCATTCCCATTCAAGAAGGCGTAAAACTAGTTAGGAAAAAACAAAGACCTATCAACCCTGTGCTAGAAGCAACTATTCGAAAGGAGTTGGAGAAACTTTTGAAGGTTGGAATCATCTTTCCGGTCAAATATTTTGAATAGGTCTCTAATCTAGTCCCCGTTAGGAAAACCACTGGTTAGATCAGATTGTGCGTTGATTTTCATGCATTAAATCGAGCTAGTATAAAAGATCACTTCCCTCTCCCTAACATGGAAATGATTTTGCAGCAAGTTACAGGGTCACAAATGATGTCCTTACTTGATGAGTTTTTCGATTACAATCAAATCAAGGTAAAAAGGGCAGATAAATATAAAACCACCTTTATAACTCGTTGGGGTACCTTTGCTTATGAACATATGCCTTTTGGTTTATATAATGCAGGTGCCACCTTTCAAAGTGCTATGCAATTAGTTTTTGACGATTTGATCGGTAAGATCATTCAGATGTACCTTGATGACTTAACAGTTTACTCTAAAATCCGATCAGATCATTTTGGTCATCTAAGAAGGGTTCTCATGCGATGTAGGAAATTTGGAATTTCTCTAAATCCTTCCAAGTCCATTTTTGGTGTTACCGAGGGCAAGATCCTTGGACACATCATCTTCGATTCGGGAATAAACATCGATCCTGAAAGGATTGTTGTTATCCTTAATCTTCCTACTCCCACTTCCAAGAAAGAAGTTCAAGCCTTTATGGGGGTTATTAACTTTGTCCGTAGGTTTGTTCCATATTTTTCAGTGATGGTCAAGCCAATCCATAATCTTCTTAAGCAAGATCATTATTTTTATTAGATAGATGATGTCGAAAATGTTTTTGGAGGGATTAAGAAAGCAATCATATCCACACCGGTTTTGAGAAGGAATTCACGATATATACTAATGCCACTGAGGAGGCAGTCTCTAATGTCCTTATGCAAAATTATGACCAAGGAAATGAAAAACCTGTGGCTTACATGAGTCAAAGTTTGTCTGATGATGAATTTAAATACTCTTTTATTGAGAAACATGATTTTTCTCTTGTTAAGGCCGATGAAAAGTTTCGCCACTACATCTTAGGTAAGCATACATTGGTAAAAGTCTCGTTACCTGCTGTCAAATTTTTTCACTCATAGACTTATCTTTCAGGAAAGCTTGCACATTGGCTTGCCAAGATCTAGGAGCATGATTTAAATCTCATGACTTATACCACTATTAAAGGATGTGACCTAGCCTGTCACTTGGCTCAGCATGCTGAGAATGGTGAAGAAATTGATGAAGAAGATAGTTTATTTTCATTTCTCTTTTACATTGACGATCGGATCCTCCATGTGTCTGAGAATCCTTGGTACATGCATTTGGTTTATTATTTACAGAACCAAATATGTCCAGACAACTTAGACACTCATCAAAGGACAAGACTCTGTCTTGAATCTACAAGATATGTCATTATAGGAGACCTTTTATTTCGAAGATCAGTTGATGGTGTGTTGCTTCGTTGTGTGAATAATGAAGATGCATAGAATTTGTTACAGGAAGCTCACGGTTCTTCAAGCTCTGTCATTCATGTAGGAGGTCATTTTTTCTGCAAAAACCACTGCTTTCAAGATTATTAGAAAAATATATTATTGGCCTTCGATCTTTCGTGACTCTTATGTTTTTTCAAGGTCTTGTGACAAGTGCCAAAATTTTGCTGGGAAGGAACGCCTATCAACCATGCCATTACAACCTGTCCTGCCTGATTTTCCCTTTTCAAAGTGGGAATTGGTTTTTATTGGTCCTATTAATCCCCCTTCTTCAGTCGGACAAGTTTTTATATTTTAAGCCACATAATATTTTACGAAATGGGCTGAAGTTGTCCCACTTAAGAATTCAACAGAAGATTAGGTAATTTCTTTCTTTGAAAATAACATTTTTTTCCAGATTTGGTCTTCCATTAGAAATAATTACAGACAATGACCATGATTTCATTTATGCTAAGGTGACTCAATTTATAGCCAAGTTGGGGGTTAAACATTTCACCTCATCAGCTTATTACCCCCAAGGAAATGGGCATGCTGAATCTACCAACAAAAATCTGGTAAGAATCATCAAAAGGCTCATCAAAGATAAGCCTCGTCAGTGGCATACTCTCCTCACCTACGCCCTCTGGGCAGATCGAACTATCGCCAAGGTAAGAACTAGTTGTACTCCTTTTCATCCTTTTTATGGTCAAGAATCCCTCTTTCCAACAGAGTTGGAACTTTCTTCCTTAAAGTTGATTCTACAGATCGAAGAGTTAAATTCTTCAAATGTTTCGCAAAGGGTAAATGCACTACTAGATTTGGAAGAACAAAGGATGTTTGCCTTGGATAATATTAAAAGGAGACAACAAATTGTTAAGAAGTATTTCAACAAGAGCGTCAAGACTGCCAAGTTCAAGGTAAATGAAAAGGTCTTACTATGGGATTCAACTCACTCTGATAAGGGAAGACACTCAAAATTTCATAAATTATGGTTGGGTCCCTTCAAGATCGCTTTTGTCTTAGGTATGAATTATTACATTCTAAAAGACTTACATGAACGATTGTTTTCCTACGACACTAACGGTTCTCACCTAAAGTATTATGTGGAACCAACTTGAAAAGCTCTAACGCTGTCTGGATTTTTTGTATTTTAGTAATATAGTTATGTTTCAGTTTTCACTATTTTTTCTTTTCCTGTTTACAATAAGTTGATTTCCGTTTTGTTTTTTGTTTTAAGCATTTCCTATTGTTTTTACCTTTCTATCACTTTATTTCTATTGTTTTAATTTTATGCAATTTTATTCTCCTGGATTTCGATTTTTCGTCATTTTTTAGTTTAGTCGGAAATAATATGTTGGATCAGTTATGCCACAGTAAAACTCCTACGAGATATTGTTAGTCAATAACAATCAAGCTTACACGATTGTTACGATGTTTTCCCTGAGGACACACTTGAATTTGTTGTCTACTTCCACTATTGTTTTATAAAGAGGTTGGTTATCTCCCGCTTCTTCTTCCCATTTCTTCATCCATTTAAAAATAAAAGAGAAGAGCATTTAATTTTCCTCCTTGAATTAAGAGCCGATTCTAGTTGAATGATTATGCATACAGGGATACCCCCCCTCATAATTAACATTTTTCATGAGTTATTCCCAAATTCCCGATCATTTTTCCATTAAATCCGTTCATTTCCCCCTGTTGCATAATTATTCTAGTTACATATTCTAAACTTATTGTTCTTGGTCTGCAAAACCCTGAGTTCTGAGTTCTAAATATGTTGAAAACAAATTTCCCTATGGAGTCGCCAGTTTGTTGATGATTAAATTCACAACGAAGTTTTACCAAAGCTTATTATTATAAAAGCTAAATAATAGTAGTAGGTGGGACCCCCTTGTAGATGGAAGATCAAATCTGGTGCTTATTTGATGTTACGCTACTATTCAACTCTTGAAGATATCTTGTTTTATTGGAAAATGGATCAGGCATATTATACATGGTCCCCATACTGTTCCAAGCTCAAGTTTATGCCGTTGTTTTTGTTGTCTTCTCTTGGATATATTACTTGGGACACCTGCAACAGACATATGTTCGTAACAATAATTGAAAGGAAATTAAAAGGAGATTAAGCAATTAAAAGGAGAAACTACCCTATGCTAATATGTTATACTATATGCATTTAAAAGATTGTGGCAAATCCTAGATAACACATGATAACCATGCAATTTATTGAGGTTTTATAGAACATGGTTGACATGCATTTATGTATAGTGGAGATGTAATATGTGATGTGGGTGGCACTCTTGGAAATTAAAGGTTGTTGTTCTCGATGCATAGTTCAAAGTGGATGATTTGTTGATTAGAAGTTGGCGTGTACTAAGAATTGAATGAAATTGTAGTGTGGAGGTGATGTGCATTTACTGCACGTCACCTTTACTCCCTCTGTTGGTCGCCACCTTAGTCGGGTTATGGTTCAAACATTGTTGCATTGGTTATGCTCTAGTTTCTTAGCAGGAAGAAACCGCTCGTCCAACTCGTGTTTTAAGGCATTTGATTACAGGTATGTATTTTTTTTTGCCCTTCATGAGTCTGCTCTGGTTATGGAAAGGATGTTGGCTCACGTGTATTGGTTTGTGACTTCCTTACGTGTTGCAACTGTGTAAAATGTGATTGTGAAACGTTGATGATTCTCTCTGCCATGATGTTGGAGTCATAGTATTACTGGTCATCCTGGGCGTTAGCAGTCACAAGAGATCTATGTTATCCTTGATAGTTTAGTTGGAGGATCCTTGTTGGTCTTGGTGGGTTATCTTCATGATTTCATATTGTTGTATCCATTATGTGGGTTTTTATGGGGTTTAATGATTGAAGCGTTTGGGTCACCGTGCATTATACATTTGGGCATTGGGTTGTTTTTGCCTCCAAGAGTCACACAGTGAATTATGTTGTTCCTTCTCGGCCCTGTCTTCACCTCAACGTCGTGGTTGTTTGACTAAGGAGTCACGAGGGTTATACCCTACGTGTGTTAGGTATCATTACCAGGCTGAGGTAGAATCTTATTCCTCTGTTATGACCTCTCCTGTCACAGGTCTTCATCACTTTTTCCACGAAGTAGGTTGTGGTATTATCTATGTATGTGTTGTTAGTCTCAGAGGCTTTACCATTGAAAGGATCCGACTCTAGTGCTGGCTCAGAAGCAAACCCTTAACTCCTCCAGTCTGAGGGTTTTATAGAGAAGAATGTCGGGCTTGTCAGGTTTACTATGGGTCATTGTAGATTGAGATGTATTCTCGATTGATTTAAAGGTAGGTTCGCCCAATTGGTTATGTGACAATCGTGTGGATTTTGGTATCTAGTCATTGTCTGTGTTATTCAAATGGAAACCCTGCATCGATAATTGGACAATTCAAAATGACACGGTCACCCTCTTATGGTTGATAACAAAGTGTTGTCTTTTGAGGAAGTTGCAGCCTCGCCTCATGTCAATGCATGAGTATGAGTGGTGGCCACAACATGGTAGGTTGGTGGTTGATGGTTCCGACAATCCAATTATAAGGTAAACATTGAATTGGTTGATTGGTTGATACATTGTCACTATCTTTTGCACTAAGATTATTTGGATGTTTGATTTGGCATTGGTTACAATTGCTAAATAATGCTCACGCATATCGCATTTGTAGGTCTAGTGTTTCTACAAAACGAATAAATGGTCATTGTAATTGTTAGTTTCTTTTGGGACCGAATGGTTATTACAACCAGGATGACTGTAGGAACTGTGTCCACTGTATGTTTATAATTGTCTGATTGTATAGGCTGAGTTTTTCACAGCATAGTTGATTACAGTTTGACTAAATAGAAGCAATATTGTATTAGAGTGATGGCTTAGCACGATGGGTTGAGTTATTACAGTGATTGTGTGTTTGGTTTTGTAAAATGGATATGTTGCATCGTGGTGTTTAGGGGCTGCGCATTATGTATAATATGGATAGCTTGGGTTTCACACTCAGGGATACCCACAAAGTTTTTAAGCATGTTTTGTTGCAATCTGATCATTTGCATGTTATTGATGCCTCATCGTATTGGATGGATGACCCAGCTTTTTAGAGTCACATCGAATTGGGCTTTTACAGTGACAGATTTACACTTGCATGATTGAGTTATTCTGTGCATAGCTTGTGTTGGAATAGTGGATGTTGTCTGTCTGTTTAAATGTCAATTCGGGTTTTGCAATTTAATATGGATTATTCGTTGACCTCCCCAATATATGTTTAACGAATATCTTTGCATTTAAATGACAGGCTCGATTGCAGTGATAGTGTGACTTCATTGATTTTGGGAACATGACTTTGAGTATATTTGTTGATTGAAGTAAATGTAGGGACAGTGATTGATTTTGATGGTAGACAGAGTGGGAATGGTTATTGTTTGAAAATTGCTACAAGATGCAAGGTATATAAATGAAAGGAACATAACTCTTTTATAGATTGTGTGGAATGCATATTGTCCTATGATGGCATTGCATTGGATATTTGATTATGAACAATGAACTAGTTAAATGCACAGTAACTGTCATTTGGTCACAATGATTGTCGGTTAGTGCATCTCTTTTCGCAGAATGCTTTATGGATCCCTTAATTAATTTCATGAACAATAATCGTTCTTCATCCCTTCCAATATTTCATTTTCCGCTAATTACAACTCCCATCACCTTCCCATTTTCATTTTTTTTTCACTCCCTGTTTTGATATTGATTACAGTCAAGATGATTTCGGTGTTAAAGTAGTTGAAAGTGGCAGTGTCTTGTGTGGATTACAATGATGTTTTATTGGTTTGATTTACAGTTGTTTTTTTTTGTCATTGAGAAGTAACCATGTTTTTTTACCCCTCATTATATCATGTTTCACTCAATACAAACCCCTCGCATATCCCAGAACCCTTTTCACCCCCTGTTCATTGATAAACAGTAAAACAATTTGTATGTATTGGATTGCGTGAGTCTGATATATTGCTGAGACAAAATCCATTTCATATTTTAAAAGAGTTGTCATGCATGGTTAATTAAAAGATCATTTGATAATCAATCATGCATGCAGGGATGAGCTATTCAAATAAAAGGCTAAAAACAGAGGCTTATTACGCTTATGTCGAAGAGAAGGACTAAAAGACGATAGCATCAGTAAAGGAAACATGGACTCACAACTGGAAAATATGGATTTTGAGTTTTATTTTATCCATTATTGGTGACAAATGACTTCAGGAATGTTTGGACAATATGTTTTATTGTGGATATATGAGTAATGTTTTCTTTGAAAATAATTCAAATATCATGAGATAAATTTTCCAAAAGTGAATATGTTGATGGGAGACACAAGGAGGTGTGTTTTACTTAACTAATGGTTATGTTATGATTTTTATGATCGTTATGAACTAAAGGGAGTCACAAGGGGTCCCACCTACTAGTTATTATTTATCTATGACCCTTATTATAATTATTACTCTTTCCCCTAACTAAATTTAGTTGAGTCTTTTAATTAAATTAACTAAAGAGTTGGTTCAATTACTTAAACCAATTCTAATTTGTTAAAAGAAAAAGGAAAGGGAGGAACAAGAGGAGGATAGAAGCAAAAGCATACTAAGGTTTTCTCTTTGAGTTTATGTTGAGGTAGTTCAGTTTTCATTCATTCATCTATTCATCACAAGCCTAATTCTCTTTTATGATAGCAGGGTCTTATTGTAGACAACAATATTCAGGGTTGAATCACATCCTTCAAACACTTTTCCTTCAAAGGTGTTGATCTATCTTTGATAGTCTGTGTAGACTTGTCTATTTGTGAATTCGTTTTCATGACTGACAAATGATATTGTGTAGAGTTGAGTGGGAAACAATCTGTGGCAAGACGATCCATCTTTTAGAGTTCAATTTTGGTTTTCTGTCAGAGGTCCTTTTGCATGTTCCATCGGGGATGTCTAAGTTTGACTTTGGTCCAAAATTTTTGCATGGGATTTTGTAAATAAAATGACTCTTTGCTGAACTTGAATGGAATAAAGGATTGCTTTATGTCTCATCTATCTTGATTATTATCTTGGTGAATTTTCTTCTATCTTCACATTTATTTCAGCAACTGATATGTTCAGAAAATCACATAAAAAGTAAATTTCCAGCAAGCTTTTTGTTGATAAAAGACTAGCCTAAGAACTTGTAATTAATACTTGTGAGTTAGGATGTTATTTTCGTTGGCTATAAACATAGGGTGATATTCCCGTCTATTTTACTTTAGCCAAGCATAATCTAAAAATGCTTGAGTAAGATCATTTCATATCTTTTCCTCAACAATCCCCATAACAAAGTGTGTTCCATGTATTCCTAAAAATTCCTTCCCATTAACAAAGAGTTTTATGTACTACCAATTCATTTTGAGTGGGTATTATTTCACTTAATGTAATTAAAAAAAAAAAAAATACCATTGATCTTATAATTTCTTTGATGTTGATTTATTAAGGAGAAATATTTGTCTCTTAATCATTAACCATGTTAGAGTGGTCGAATTTGTGTATGTCATTGCTCAAATATTTTTCTATGAAGATATTTTGGACCCTAGATAGATATCTGTAATGCATTATGATCCTAGACTTAAAGAATGTATTTGTTGATCCAACATTTAATATGATGCAAAATAACGATGACCAAGATAGAGATAGGGGATAAGGGAATGGGTAAGAAATGGACATTATTGATCATGATGCTCATGATGGATACAATAACAATATAATTGATAGAGATGATTTTTTTGGTGATGAAGATCAACAAGCGAAACAAGAAGTTAATAATGACAATATACCTTCATGAAGATGACATCATAGGGATAGAGGTTAATATTCACCTAACAATTAGTTAGAGGATACAATTGGTCATGATGATACAAATAATATACAAAATATTGGTATGGATGGATGTAGTACTAATATACAACATCCACCAAATTTTCTAGTTGATGAAGATCAAGAAGAGGAGGAGGAAGATGAATAATATAACTTTTGCAAGATGGACTTGCTAGATAAAATATGATGTGTTAACAAGTTCACAAGAGGATTTAGTATGTGACAGTATGGATGATATACAAAATGACACAAATATATATGGTTAGAAGATCTAGTAGGAAAAATTGTAGATGATATACAAGGTGATGTAGATAGATCTAATAAAAATATCACTAATTCATTGACACAATTTCATGACATTAGAGATGAAGAAGAGGAGGACGAAGATGTTTACAACATGAATTTAGCAGGACGGTGTAGTAATCATGTGTATATTAATCACTTGGAAAGAATATATGAACATTAATAGTGCTGCATTTGATGACATAGAGGCATACGACAATGTAAATCAAGATCGATTTATCAATTCCTTAATAAAAATTGGATATTTAAAATTATATATGATTATTAAAAAAATTAGTATTGGTATTTTAATTATAATGATTATTTTTCAATGATTCATTATATTTTGGTTATGTATTAATATTTTTTATGATAATAAAAGCAACAACAAAAAAATGACCAGTGTAATGTGATAGCCAAGAGAGGTTACCCAGGATGATGAAAGTGAGGCATTAGTAGAGCCCCACCAGGGTTCAACTTCTTAGAAAATGGAAAGCATGCTCATGCATGGGGGTTGTACATTTATAAGCAGTTGAGTCATCATGGTCCTTAAGTTAGGTTGTGTTGTGTGGTCACACACCTCATAAGTGTAAAACAATGTCAGGTTGAATTGTGTGGTCACACACTTCACAAGTTAATCAAAGTACCACCTCTTGATTCATGGTGGATACTCGAAACTCCAATGTAATAAGTAAGCTTATTCGAGTTTCAATGATGTGATGTAAGGGTCTTACTTCCATTTTTTTGTATTTAATTTATTTTTTATATCTATCAAATGTTTTAATTGACGATTATTTTAATGATCATCTATACAACCTTAAAATAATAAGGGACCAATTCATTATAGTAAATTGGAGTAAATTATAAGACTGATAGGGGATATTAAATATTTAGACCAAGATTATCCTTTTTGTTATAATTAAGTTTAATAGTCAAATTCATATGAGGAGATTAATGAAAATACGGTACTTGGACTATTTATCCATAATTATACCTATTTCTCTTTGATTATGACCAACAAGTGCAATTAGGTCAAATATCCAACTATTTTGACCAATTAACATATGTTGATTGACCAAGTAAGGGAAATTTGGGACAATAACAATAATTGGGCCTAATTAGCAAACATTTTATTTTATGATCAACAATAATAAGAGGAACCAATTCATAAGATGGAAATCCACATGAAAAGTGGGGCTCTTTATTAAAAAATAACGCTTTTGTCCCTAATTATGGGTAATAAGGGAAATTGGTACAATTCCATAGACACATTAATAAAAACATATAATCTAATTTTATCAATTATTATGTCATTTATAATCATTATGTTAATTAATTTAAATAAAGATAAATTCTTTCTATCAACAACACAATTTATGATGCTATAAAAATCACTTATAGTCAATACTAAATGTGAATCAAGGTTATTTGTTACAATTGACACAAAGGTTGGTGCTAAAATCGTTGCAAAACTCTAAGTTGAACCCATTCCAAATTGCAACAAAGTTAGCAACAACTTGAGAAATACACTTGGATTTTGCAAAAAATGCTAATAAAAGAAGATACATAAACTAATATTTAAAAGGAAATTAAAAATGGAGCAAATGATGGGGTTTTGTTGTAGTGTAGTAATTAATTTCTAGAGTCTTATGAATCCTATCATCTCGAATATCTTCAATTGTTTCTTTTTAAAAAATAGGGAAAAAGAAAGCTTACCAAAGTCATCCTCATCATCATTCCATGATAGATATTCTAAAGAATCAAATGATATAATTTATTCAACACAATCCTTAGAATAATAATCATCCTCATCATGGTATTCAAAATAGTCTTTTAATTATTCTTGAAATTCCCATGAACAAGAAATACTACCTACAGGGAAATATTTATTCCACCTTATGGCATCATGTTCACAGATATTGGTAACGACTTCATGTTCAACATCAAAATTATCAACAAATCTATCAAAAGACTTAAGATGTGGTCAAGCTTAAATATTGTCAAAACCTTAAAACCTAGGAAGATAATCACACCATCGACTTCCACTAGAGAGTGGATGAGGATACCCTGGTCTAGGTCTAGGTGATTAGACCTTTGAAATTGTAGCCACCATATGAGACTTAGAATATTCTCCATCTATTTGCTTTCTACTATTAAATGTCTCTCTTAATACACTACTTGCAATAGGAACTATTGTACTCAAGGAATAGGTATTCACTCGTTGACAACAATGTTAAAATTGTTATCACCCATATTTTTCCCTTAGAAAATTATCCCCATTACATGTTGAATGGTCACTATATAAATCACTTAAGCAACCAAGACTCTCTTTTTCACTGTAGGAAAGAAAGACGTAAATGAAACACTATCTTGATGTAGTATGAAGAAACAATACAACCATACTATATCTGCAATTAAACACATAAGTTTCAAAGTAAAAAAATCCCCTTACCCTATTTGCATTACACAAAATGAATACAAATCATTTTCTTACAAAAAATCTCTCTGAATATATACTTGAGCATAGTAGGAGATTGAATCCTTTGAAATGACCTTGGCTTCCACTATCATTCTTATACAAAAACATTGCTTTCAATGTTTCATTGTTTGCTTCTACGTTGGCAAGAACCACTATAGATTGGCTCCCCTTACTTTGATACGTTGTTCAACCTTCAAACAACCTCGTCCCCTTGCACGAATCCTCTGTTTCCATTTTCTCCCTCCAAGATATCCCTTCGGTCAATGTTTAGGTTTTCCCAAGAACATTGCATCTTTCTATAGAATACACAACAATGTGGCCTTTCATCCAAGTTGATAGATTATTTATAAAATTGTGTCTTTTATCTTCTTTTTATCCAACTATTGTGTGTGTGTGTGTAATAATCAGTCCCCGACTAGGACATGAAGTAGAAACATATCAATGAAACACTTATTTGTAAAAAGTGTAAAAAAATGAATTGGAACAAAGGTCAAATTGATCATAGTTGTTATTTAGACTCAACAAGAATGGTTAAAAATCAAATATCAAAACCTAATATAGACTCTGTATGGATTAGAGATAGAAAATGAAACCCCAAGAAAAGATAATAATATATGTATAATTTTCTCTCTAATATATTTCAAATGGAGTGAGTTAATAAGTGGACAAACTCAAGCTTTCCAGTGAGTTCATTTTTTTTCTTGCGAGGTGAAGTTTTATGTTGATCAACTCATGTTTTTGAAACTTCAACAATCTATATTGTCTTAAAATGGGCCAAAACCTTCAAGGAAAGAGTTTCATGGTCAAAGTTCCCATCAATCAAGTGAAATTGTAACTTTGGGAAAATTTCCTACCAAATTTAGGTAAGAATTTCCTTAAAAAATGTTGAATTTGTATACTTATTAACTAACTCTTTACTCCTATTTCAAATAAGAATTATAAATTGAAAATCAAATTTGTAAATGATAATAGCATATAGAACTTTTCATCTCTATATTACATTTCAAAAAAAAAATATTTACCACAAATAAAATTAAAAATAAAACCCTAGCATAAACCCATTTAAAATCCAAATTTAGTAAACGCACCCTAATTTTTTTATCCCTATTGCAATTAACTTGACATTTGCTTTATTTATTTATTACAAAATACTTCATATTTTCACACTTCCATTTATATACAGAAAAAATAAACGTTAAATAAAAATGCATTGCACATCAATAACCAACATGCAAGGTTGATAGGCATAATAAATCTTAGCTAATCAAAACAAGTGATGCAAGGTAGTCAAAATTTAAAATTTTTAAAGTATCCCATGGTGCAATGAAGAAAATAATAAGCACAATACAAGCCAATTGGATAGAGCGAATGAACATATCATGCAATAGTAGGAACCTAAATTGCATTAGGTGGAGGATCTTTGTGCTCAAGAGGAGCCCCCCATCCTTTAGTTGTGCACCCAAGCTCTGCAACTATATATTCCCATCCATCATTGACCTACTTGGGTTCTTTTGTACACTTTGGCTTTGAGATGGCCAAAGGAACAACATAAAATTTATCAAATTAGAGAGGCTCCGGGACTTTCACTAAATGCCAACTCCATTTTCTTTCCTAATACTCTCTTACAACTTGACCTACCATGTGCTAATAACAACAACCAGTAGATCCCCAAGAGTAATAAAGGTGGGTAGATGAATGCCCTTTAGGGGGAACCCTAGTCATAGTGTACAACATGTTGGTTCAATAATCCATCAACTCACGCAAGTAAGCTATTTCCATCTCCACTTTACGGATTTGATGATTGGTAGAAGTAGGTGGACATATATTAGAGAGTCTTCTTACCAAGTGAATCTTTTTGGTTGTTCTCTATGTTTGTAAAAATACATTCATTTCTAGTTTTCTAGAAATGATATAATATGTCCATTCTCATCCGGTGCTATGTAGTGTGAAAATTCACAACCCATGGTAGAGTCTCCTTACAAAGTAACATTTCAAGTAATCTTGTCCAATAGAAAAGAGTGGAATAACTCATATGTCCAATCCCAAGCACATTGAGAATATTTACATAACCAAAACATCTATTTTGATGTTTATTTTTTCCTGACACAAGGGGCATTTGGGATGCACATATTCATAGAGATTGTATTCAATGCTTGATGGGTAAGCCTCTATGTGGTAAGGGCTAGTGAGAATTAGCTAGCCTAAGGGGGCACTTCCAAATATAATTTAAATGATAAGGCTATGTCTTCTCCTTATATTTGATTCTCTAAACCTCATTGAATTTGACTTCTAGAATAGGTATTTTTTAGCAAGTGAGAGGGGGATTCTTCATGATCCTAGTGGGAACAAGATCGTTCATTATGCATGGGGGCTAGGGAACGTGTCAAATAATCTGGTCGAAGCTTACTCATTGTGTTTTGGACTCCTCATCACAAAAAAACATGGACTCGGGACCTTGGTCGTCTTCGAGGATTCATTGCTAACAATTAAAGAAATAATTACTCAAACGAATCCTAGAGGGAGTAAGATTCAAAGAATTGTCTCTAGGATCAAATAGGTTTTAATACAATTCAACCATATGTCCATGTTCCATATCAAGAAGAATTTGAATAGTGAGGAAGATGCATGGGAAATTTTTTCCACTTCTTTAAATCTTGGAACCATAATGGAAAATGGGGGTTCCAACTATTTCATAATCCCTTCAATTTTTTCATTAGCGTTTATTAATGAACATAAAAACAACTTTTCCATTATCGATGACTCATAATTGGAGTTGCATATGGAAATTCATCAAGAGCGAACACGCCTCTCTCTCACGTTTACTTTGGTACGTTTCACATGTGGGATATTAATGCTCCATGATGAAGCCTTGCAAGTGATATGGGATAATTCAAGTGTGGAGCTTCTTCCCAAGGTGTTTCAATGACAGTTCAGTTTGGCGGTGGTTCAACATATCACCTAAGAGATATATTAGAGTTGACGTCGAGCATCTGTTGGAATAATGGAAGGTGTGAGGGAAAGGTTATGGTGAGTTGTCGGTTCAAATGGTGGAGAAGGGGAAGGTTTGGTTTGCAATGCGATTTCTCATTTGTTTTATCTTGGTTTTAAACAAGTTTTCTATGTTTATTTTGTTCTATCTTGTGGGCTTGTTTTTGAGTGATATTGCAAATTTTGTATCCTTGAGTAGTGGAATTGGGGAGTCTATCTGTAATTGGTGTCTTGAGTTTAGTGTATTAGAACCCAACTTCCCTTTGACAGGTACCTAGGTGATAGAGGAAGCCCGTGTATTCATGTAAAGTGATGACCTTGGGGAATTAAGGCAGGTTCTGCACAAGCATGCAAAAATTAATCAGGATAATTCCAACGCCCTTCTAGTCATTTCCTCCAAAGTAGAAAAGTTGGAATAGACTAGAATAATGTAGAATTCTCATTACTCAAACCTTATTCTTCTCCAAAAGCACCAAATAGATTCATTAGAGACAGAATGTAGCAGACTTCTCTATTTGGTTTTATCACAGCATGCAGATACTCTCTCCCTGGCTTCCAACAACCATGTTACTCAAAGCTCAAATCAAGCAGTCATAGTGGAGGCTGAAATAGTTTATCAGAATCAAGTTCCCATGGAGATTGAAGGTGCAATCCCCCCTAACTTTGGTGAGGGGAAATAAGAGAAAGACAATGTGCACATTTAAACCAGTATGAATGTTCTTTAAAGTCATTTGTATTTTCTGTCAGTTCATTAGGCATGATACTAGAAGAAATACTTGGAACTCTTGTATAGAAAGTCACCTTTTGTATGTAGATGTCAATTTAAAAATATGCTATGTTTTGTGGAAATTAAAAGGATATAGGGATTGTAAATGATGCTAGATTTGACACAACAAATATTTTGTATATAATACAAAATTATGTTATGGTTATAAAAAAAATAATAGACCTTTTTTATAACCACCTAATATATCCATATGATGGCTTATACTTCATAAAGTTATTCATTTGATTCCATCTATAGTTTCTTTACCAAGGTTGGGGCCTTGGAATGTTGAACTTGAGAAAGAGATTATCAAGGATCAAATCTAGCACCTTTTCAAGGATCATATTCTTTGGATTTCCAAGTTTGAACTTTGCTTTTATAGTCTCCCAATTTTTCTTGTCTCTAGTTTGGACATCAAAAAGGTCCTTAGGAGCTTTGATGCCTTTTATGAAAAAACCTTTTTTTTTTAACCAAGAGACATTGATCAATGATTTCCCATCTTGAAGAATAACTAGAGAACACAAAAGACAATTGTCATTGAAGGATGAGGTCATATATAAGGGAATCATTATTCCATGTGAATTTGTGCTTGATGGCCTCCTAGGAATTTCCATACACTTTTGGAAACAAAAGTTCTAGTTATATGAACAAAGTCCAAAGTAGTTGATAGATTTTCGAGATTAAGGTTATTGTAGATCTTATAAACTTAAGGAGCTCCTGAAGTAATGTAGTTACACATTAGGATTATAAGCTTCATTATCATCAACTACTCTAATGATTTGTTTTACAAATGACACTTGGGCTTATGTTATGGTGTCAGAATACCCATACCTCCTTTCCCTTTAGGGTTAAAGTGAACGATCCCTTTCCCTTAGGGGTTGTAGTGGAGGCTCCAATATTGAAGATATGGTTCCCACTTGATCTCAATCCTATCTGAACAAGAATAATTGGCTATCGGCATAGGCTCTCGGATAATCGACACATGAAATGTTTAAGTCTATGGACGATGAAGAAGATAAATGTGTTAGCATGAAGGGACCCATGCCATCATGATTGATGTCTACCGTTGTATTCAATGTAGTATTAAGTCAAACATATGATATGTGAAGTTAGGTAATATATTGTTGTACATAAAGAAATAATGTATGAAGAAAATATGAGACTTTCTTGAGACCTTTTTCCCCTAGGAGAAAACAAAAAACAAAAAGAAGGAGAAATGGATTGGAGAGAATTTGAAGCATTGGGGATGTCTGGCCTTCCAGCTATCATCCTAGTCCACCCAGTCTATTATATACCATATCCACATAAGGGAAGAAGGGTTCTTTGGTTGTGAATGAAGTAGGAGGATGCCTAGATTTCACTGAGGAGAATAGAGATGAACCAAAGAGCCTGTAACTTTCCCATTGCTACATAATAAAGAGCTTGATCGAATCCAATTTAATGTTGGTTTTCTCATTTGGGTTTCCAGGGTAATATTTGTGTTTATGTGTGTAATATACCAGATATAAAAAGCATGCAGAACAGAAATAAAATGCTAGAAATGCCAAAATAACAGTAATATAACCAGCATAATCTCCACAATAACACAAAAATGATATAAGAACAACAACATAAATAGCACTTTGATTCAGAAATAAATGTTCACAGGCCTCTTCGAGGGGGAAACCTCCAGTCAAGCAGCGCTTTGTTACAATAATCTCCAAGCCAAGGTTTTCATACCCTCGACCCTTATTTATACTAAATATGTATATCAAGAGAAGCATCTAGAGGAAGATCCTTCTAGAAGCGGAAGCTTCTATTAGGTCTTGTTACATCCGCCTTATTCTATTTTATTGAAAGGCCTTATTAATATTGACCTTTATTACATCCGAATATATTGATCTACCTATGTGCGGGTTAGGACCCTAACATGTCCACCCCCTTAAAAATATCCTTGTCCCCAAGGCTTGAGATGTGGAAACTACTGCAGAATGGTAGCTGGTTCCCAAGTGGCATCTGCTGGAGTTGTATCTTTCCACTGGACTAGCACTTCCTTGATGGTTCACTGATGCAGGCGACGTTCACGTTGGTCCAAAACTGCTTCTATTTGTAGCCAAATGGATCCTTCTTCAACTAACTTGGGAAGGTTGGTTTGAATTTGGCACCTAGTTCCAATCACCTTCTTTAAGCATGAAACATGAAAAACAGGATGTAGCTTTGACTGACTGGGCAGAGCTAACTGATAAGCGACTTGTCCCACACGCTTGAGAACTATATAAGGACCATAAAATTTGGGCGCTAGCTTCTGACACTGCTCAGCCTTGAGGGAAGTTTTCTTATATGGTTGCAATCGCAGAAACACCTGATCCCCTTTTGCAAATTGACATTCAGAGCGACCTTGATCTGCTTGTTGCTTCATGCGATTATGTTCCATGACCAAGTTCTCTTTAAGGGTACGAAGAATATTCTCTCGAACTGTAAGTGTTTGGTCAACCGCCTGGACCTTCGAGGTACTCGGTAAGTATGAGAGAACTGAAGGGGGCTTTTGCCCATATACCGCTTCAAAAGGAGTCATGCGTGTAGCTATATGGTAGGAAGTGTTGTACCACCATTCAGCTAGGGGTAACCATTGAGCCCACTGATTTTGCTTTTCAAAGGCAAAACACCTTAGATATGTTTCCAAACACTTGTTGACAACTTCCGTTTGACCATCAATCTGGGGATGATAAGTTGTGCTTAGATGCAATTGGGTGCCCTGTAGCTTAAATAGTTCTTGCCAAAAATTTCTTGTGAAAGTTGGGTCACGATCAGAAACAATAGAGTGCGGCATGTCATGAAGTTTGAAGACCTGGTCCATGAAAATTTGAGCCACCGTGGATGCAGTAAAGGGGTGTTGAAGAGAGCAGAAATGAGCATACTTGGAAAGACGATCCACAACCACCATTATGACTGATTTATTTCCCGGTTTGGGTAAGTCGGTAATAAAGTCCATAGAGATATCCTTCCAAATAGTAGGTGGAATCGGAAGCGGTTGTAGTGTGCCTGTAGATTTGACCGTTTCTCCCTTGTTGCGTTGACACACCTCACATTCAGCGACAAAATTACGGATGTCATGTTTCATACCATCCCAGAAGAAAGAACGTTTGACCCTGTCATAGGTTTTGGTGAACCTGGAGTGCCTCGTTGTGGGTGTAGCATGAAGCTCAGAAAGTACCATGGATTTAATATTTGATTGTTTACTTAAATACAAACAAACTTTGTATCGAAGCTCATTCTGGAGCCAAGAGTACCCTGGGGAAGTTGGAGCATTGGTCTACAATTGCTAGATCAGATGCAAACTTTTGGGATCTTGTAGCCATTCCTGGCGCACAGCTTGGAGCCAATCTGGTACAATGAAGGAAAGAGAAAAAAGGGATCCTTCTTCTTCATATTTTTGGGACAGTGCATTCACCACCACATTGTATTTTCCCTTCTTGTAAATGATCTAATAATCATATCCAAAGAGATTAGTCACCCATTTTTGTTGCTCTGGGGAGGAAATGCGTTGTTCCATAAAGTACTTGAGGCTTTGATGGTCTGTCTTAATTTGGAAACGTTTCCCCAAGAGATAAGGGCGCCACAGATCAACGGCATGTAGAATAGCCAACATTTCCTTTTCATAGATGGGTTTTCCAGGATTCCTTTCAGATAGTTGTCGGCTGGTGAAGGCCAAAGGTCAAACCTCTTGCATAAGGACAACAACGATTCCTTTCCCTGAGGCATCACATTCCAACACAAAGGTCTTTGTGAAATCAGGAAGGGCTAGAACCGGAGTGGTGCACATGGCCATATTCAAGGTTTGAAAAGCTTGAGCAGTGGTTGGAGTCCAAGTGAAAGAGTTCTTTTTTAGGAGAGCCGTGAGAGGTGCTACAATCTTGCCATAATTCTTAACAAACTTGTGATAATACCCTGTTAATCCCATAAATCCACGCAAGTTTTTGATAGTCTTTGGGTGCGTCCAGTCTTGCATAGCTTCAATATTTTTCGGATCCACTCTGACGCCATCCTTGCCAACCAGATGATCCAATTATTCTACTTCTGAGGCACCAAAATCACATTTAGACTGTTTCAGGAAAAGTTTGTGCTGAGAGAATAGATGGAGAACTCGATCCACATGAGTAAGATGGTTTGTCCATGTTTTGCTATAGATTAGGATATCATCAAAGAAAACTAATACAAAATGATGAAGAAAAGGACGGAAGACATGATTTGTGAGGCTTTGGAAGGTGGAGGGGGCATTACACAAGCCAAAGGCATGACCAAAAACTCATAGTGGCCCTCATGAGTTCGAAAGGTCGTCTTGGGAATGTCTGCCTCCTTCATACATATCTAGTGATAGCCCGAGCGAAGATCAAGTTTAGTAAAGAATTGAGCGCCACTCAATTCATCCAGGAGGTCATCAATGATAGGAATGAGAAATTTGTCTTTAATGGTTAGTTTTTTGAGGGCACAAAATTCAGGACACATTCTCCAAGAACCTTCTTTCTTCATGACCATGACTATAGGAGAAGAGTAAGGGCTCGTACTAGGGTGGATAACGCCTGCAGGAAGGAGTTCCTGGACCATTTTCTCAATTTCATTTATTTGTGAAAAAGGGTGGCGATACGGATGGATATTGGGAGGAAGGCTTCTGGGTACAAGGGGAATGGAATGATCATGAACACCGTAGGAAGGAGGGAGTCCTTGGGGAGTGTAAAATACCATTTGGTGTTTAGAAAGGAGGGCTTGGAGGTCTTCCGGTACCGAGGGTGTCTGTGTTTCTTGTATGGCATGGAGTTGGGCAATGACACCAGAATGACCTTTATTGAGTAGCTTTTCCATGCGATGGGAACTAATGACCTCAGGTGAACCAGCCGTGATGCCTTGGAATTTATATTGGTGGCCTTCCTGGTTGAATTGCATGGTTAATACCTTAAAATCCATGAGAATGGGACCCAAAGTCCTTATCCAGTCTGCACCCAACACAATGTCACAACCGCCCATGTCGATAGAAAACATATGGGATTTTAGGTGGTAGTAACCTATTTGGAGATGCACATTTTCACAGCGCCCTCCACATTTCATGGAACCACCATTGGCAATCATGATTTGGAAATTGTTGACGGCATGGATGTAGCAATGAATTTCTTGGGCAATGCGACGATGAATAAAATTATGGGTGCTTCCACTATCAACCAGAATGATGACCTTCCGATGCTTGATGTAACCGATTAACTTGAGGGTTTGGGGGGTGGATAATCCAGTGAGAGAATTGAGGGAAATGATCGGTTCCACTTCGGGAGGGGTTATGTCAGTGATTTTAGGTGACTCCGGCACAAGGGGAGTTTCAACATCCTCTTCCGAAATATCCTCAGAGATGGCCATAAAAAGATTTTGTTCCTTACACTTGTGGCCCGGGAAATATTTGTCATCAAAATTATAACAAAGGCCTTTGAGTTGGCGTTCAACCATTTCAGCCCTGGTCAATTTTTGGATCTTTAATGGGGTGGAGGGAGTAGTGGGATTTACGGGTTTAGGGCGAGGGATAAAGGAGGGTTTACGATTTTGAAAGGATACAACTTGTTGTGCTTCTTTATCTTTTTTAGTAGCCTCCACCCAACTCGAAGGTCGATCCATGAGGACATGGGCCCGAATCGCCTCCTTGAGGCCACTGATAAAACACTCTTGAAAGAAAGCATCATTCATGCCCTCTGTTCTAAAAGCCAGGCGCTCAAAGGAAGCTATGAAGTCTTCTACTATTCTTGATTGTTTCAACTTTGTCAAACGGCCCAAATAGTTGGTGTTGGTGTCAAAGCATTCATAAAGCTCAGTCACAAAATGGGTCCAAGAAATATACCCTTGACGGGAAGTTTTTCTCCATTGCCAACGTTCTTGATCTAGATGGAGAACACCATACCGGAGTTTGGCCAAGTCATCTGTAATGTCGTATAAAGAGAAATAATGTTCCATTTGGGTGACCCAACCAGTGGGGTCCAAGCCATCAAATTTTGTCACATCCACCCGCGGAAGGCGTAGGTCACGTTGAAAGTGATGGGGCTGAAAGGTATGGGAATGGTAGGAATGTTCACCTTCAGTATTTGGAGGTGCATCAAAGAAAGGGTTATCTATAGGGATCTTCAGTTTGGTGTAGAGTGATGCAAAGACAGATTCAAGTTGGGTGGTCAGTTCTTGCTTGACTTCCTCCATTGAGGACTGCATGGTTGTATTTATGGTTGTATTGATGGATGAATCGATGGAGGCAACAATAGAACTGAGTTGTTTCACTTCTTTTTGGGTCTCGAGGAAACCAAATTGCAAGGTGTTGAAGCGATCTTCTAGGTCTTGGCTACGGGTATGGGCCATGAGGATGGGTGAACTGAAAAGGGGCGGGCTGGGTCAATTTTTTTGCCGAAAAATGATATGGATGAATGTGATAAGGGCGAAGAGATGAATCCAATGGAATAGGTCTCAAATAATGGTGAAGAATAACCTACGAAGTTATACTCCAGTCTGAAGAATACTGCAGCGATGAAATCCCCAAATGCTTAACCAGAAAGAAATGTGTATTTACTTAGCAACCCGAACACAGTTGCGCGACAATAGATTTTTATTGTTTTAATTTGTTTATGTTGTTGTCCCCCAAAGGTTAGGTATTCAAGGGTTCTACAAACAAGGGTTTACCATGTGCTATAGCTCTCTGATATAAGTGCAGGGTCCAATAGTAGTACTCGGCCCAATATCTCAGGGAACTAATTAAGGAGGATAGACCGTACCCTTAGTCGTACTACCTGACTACCTAGGTAATAGAGAGTATCTTCCCGAGTTCTGTTCTCGGTGGCACTATAGCAGTCAAGTGACCAATCGATTTATCTAAAGAGGGCTTCAGGAAATCTAGGTCGATTCGTACACAGGTGTTGTCTAATGTGCTACCACTTGAAGGGGTACCAACAGGGGTTACAAGGGTGGCCAAAACATGTGCGCTTAAGAACCACTTGTATTTCCTGCATGTATGAATCCATCAACCGCGGGTTTATGTACGTAACGATGGATCTATGTGGCTTAAAGATGCCAGAATACGTCTCTACCCTGGAAAAAAAAAATCCCACAATTTCTGCCAAGGAAAGTGCTCTGATACCACTTGTAATATACCAGATATAAAAAGTATGCAGAACAAAAATAAAATGCTAGAAATGGAAAAATAACAGTAATATAACCAACATAATCTCCACAATAACACATAAATGATATAAGAACAACAACATAAATAGCACTTTGATTCAGAAAGCAATGTTCACGGGCCTCTTCAAGGGGGCAACCTCCAGTCGAGCAGCGCTCTCTTACAATAATCTCCAAGCCAGGGTTTTCATACCCTCGACCCTTATTTATACTAAATATGTCTATCAAGAGAAGCATCTAGAGGAAGATCCTTCTAGAAGCAGAAGCTTCTATTAGGTCTTCTTACATCCACCTTATTCTATTTTATTGAAAGGCCTTATTAATATTGACCTTTATTACATCTGAATATATTGATATACCTATGTGCGGGTTAGGACCCTAACAATGTGTGGCTTTATTGTTATGTGGATTTCATTGTCTATGAGTGGAAAGGGTGTGCACTATAATTTAATGATAAATGGTATGCACTGTGATTCAATGGTTATCTGTGTATTGTTTTAGTAAATAGAAATATTTTCCAGTTATGATTTGAGTTCATTTTTCATGGATACGGTCCCCATGGGATAGTAAGCCAGTCCAATAACTCTTTAACCATGCCCGTACATCCATTTTGAAGTTGTAAATCGATGACTCTCCTTCCCGAGTTGTTGTTATTTACTTGGAACTATTAATTTACTTTTATGAGTTATTGGGTATTTTCTCTCACTCCCAGAGTCAAATTTGTTTCTAGTTGGTGTCTACACTTTGTCACGGGTCATACATTATGTTTTCAACATTGTTGTGCATTTTTCCTCTTCCCGTAGGCCATATACAGACTATACTCAACATTTTAGCATTTCTCGGGTGCTTATTTTTTCCCATGATCCATATACACATTTTTTTTCACTTGTGGTTGTCCAATTTGCTCTGTGGACATTTTTCTACATTGTTGGTTGTTCAATTCTCCCTCTAGACATTTTTCATCATCATCGGTACCAAAATTCTCCCTCTAAGCATTTATCTCCATTGTTGGTCAACCCAACCCATCAATTGAGAATTTGTATTCATCCTTGCTTGACTCATTCCGTAATCATTTTTTTCACCTTCTTTATTTGGATAACTTCACTTGTCATTCAACTAGATCTCCTCTCTGGTTGGTAGGTCTTCCTCTTGGTCGATTCTTTTATTGGGTGGTCGACTGGTCTATCATCTAGTTGACTTTTCTACTATGTGGTTGACTAGACTATTGGCAAATCGACTCAACTATTGGATTGGTTGGTTGAGTTACCATCAACTAGTGTGAGCTAAGGAAATATAAAGATATTTTCTAGTGGACATAGGGGTGTTTTATTTTGATTGAGAGTATTCTATGTTGGTGAAATGGATAGGTTATAATCCTTTTGTTTATGTATCACATGGTATAATATCTCTAGTTTAAATGCACCTAGTGATACATGTATGGTAAGTACCCACAATGACTACAAAATAGGTGGACACGAGTTTTTACTAGGGATAGAGAAAAGTAGAGCACAAATAATGGTAGGGGAACATTATGGAGACAATGAGGAAGAATATCCCAAGGTCATGTTGGATTGACTTGTGCAGAGTTTGGCCACATCAACATCAACAATGTCACAACTATTGGAAGCTAAGTGCAAGGAAACATCATCCACAAAGGCTTGTCATGAAGACCCCTAGAAGGAAGAAAATAAGCCAAAGATAGAGTGTAAGACCAAGCCAGAGATGGGAGAATGTAGTTATAGTAAGACATGGGTACCTTTCCATGTGGAGGCCAAGGTGGACATCAAGCCATATGCTAGGTAATTTTATGCCATCGGGATGAACCAATGGCTATAATAGATGGAAGTATACTTCAACATGCATGAAGTAACTATAAAACAAAATATTTATTTTGCTCGATTGAAGCTTGAAGGCCATGCTTTGGCATGGTGGGAGAGTGATGCAATAGAAAAAGAACTGGAAAATGAGCCATCGATGATCAATTGGGAGGTGTTCAAGGACATGATCAAAGCCTAGTTTTACCCAATTGGATATGAGGAACACCAACAAATAGTATGTAAGTACTTCATGTAGAGACAAGGACAATCAATGCAGGAGTTCACCACAAAGTTTAGCAAGAGAGAAATTAAGATGGGAATCTCTCTCAAAATTCCAGACATGTTAATCAAGTATTTGGGGGCATTGTTACCTTATATTCAGAAACAAATGATGTTATTTATATGAAAGATGATTGATGAGGCCATTGTTCAAGAAAAATACCTCGAGGGAGACAAGAAGAAGCAACAAACAAGTACACACAAGCAAGTAGAACCTCAAGAGAAACAAAAAAAAAANAAAACAAAAAAAAAAAGAATTGGAATGAGAAGAATATTGTGGCAACAACACAAGAAACAACACATTCCACCAAGCAATGAAAAGGTTGTGATCAAAAGGAACACATTAAGGAGGATTGTTAGAAATTGCACCCTGAGAAACGCCCCAAACATTTCTAGAAGAAGAAGAAAGAAGTATTCATATCAGTGGATGTTGAAGAACTAGTGGAAAACACCTCAAACCGAAAGGGAATATCAATTGCACCAATCTTCATAAAGTGGTGCCATTAGTTGGTTGTAGTCACAAGGAGGAGAGGGAGATGACCAATTTTTTCTACATTAAAATCCACATGAAGTAGAGCAAGGTGGATTGTTCGTTTGATCTCGTTGCACAAGCCAAATTGATCTCTGCACAATTGGTTGAGAAGATTAGGTTGGAAACACAATATCATCTGTAGCCATACCACCTGGGCTGGGTAAGGCAAGATATGGAATCGAAAATGAAATAGCAGTGCAAATTCAAGTTTTTCATCAACTAGAATTTTGTTGATGAAGTGGTTGTATATGTGGTTCCTTTGGATGTATGTGGAGTCATCTTGCGAAGTCCATACTTATATGTGATGGATTCCACTTTCAGAAGGAGAGTTAACCATTGTAGGCTAGTCAAGGATGGAAAATCATATGCAATAAATAAACATAAGGATAAATTTAAAATCTCTCTAATTAGCACTCATTAGGCCAGAAGAATAATGGGTAGTATAATAAATTTTTCTCATTCTTGAGAGAAGGAAAGTAGCAAGGAGAAGGAAACGAGTTCGAGAAGAAGGAATCCTTGAAAGGATGTAGTGGAAAGTAGCACCAACAACTACAAAAGGTGATTAAATCCTAGAAAAAAGTGTTTCGAGATCCTTAGGGACTTCCACCCAAGTGAGAGGTTGAACATGAGATTCAGTTGTTGCAGTAGGGATTCATTAGACCAAGTAAGTCACCATGTGTCTCACCTATTATCATGGTGCCAAAGAAAGATGGAAGTTGGAGAATGTGCATTGACTATTGTGCCCTGAATAAGATCACCATCAAGAATATATATTATTTTCCAAGGATTGATGACTTTTTGGATCAACTGCAGCTAGCCAAATTATTCACTAAGCTAGACCTTAAATCAAGTTACCATAAAGTGAGTATCAAAGCAAAAGACGTGTGGAAGACAACATTCAAAACAAGACAAGGTTTATACAAGTGGTTAGTAATTCCTTTTGGTTTATGAAATTCACTTGCAACTTTTATGAGGTTGATGAATGATGTGTTATGCCCCTTTATTGACTCTTTTGTAATATTATATCTACATGACATACTATTTTTCAGCAATATCTAGAAAGAGCACTTCTCACATGTGACGTGAGTATTAGAAATATTTTGAAAGAATAAATTGATTGCCAACTCGCAAAAATGTGAGTTCAAAAAGAATTCCTTGATATATCTTTGACATATGATTGGAGGAGAGCTGAGAGTGGATCCAGAGAAGATGATATCCATCACCCAATGTCCTATTCCCACCAACGTCGCAAAAATAAGGAGTTTCATGGGAGAAACCTAGTATTTGAGTAAATTCATTGTAAACTTCTCCATGGTAGCAATGTTATTGCACACCTTGAACATCAAAGGAAAGATATTCCATTAAGGTAAGCCTGATCCAGGTGGATATTGGTGGCCACCCACCTATTCGAACTGGCTCCTCTTGACAGTTTTTAGTTCAACACGTTCTTTTGTACTTCTTTGTAATTGTGGGTTCTACACTTTCGGGGTTGTTTGAATACCTACGCATCTTCCAGGTGGAGACTCGTGACCTCCCGCCTAATCCAACTGGCTTATTTTGGATGTTTCATGCCAACACATCTTTCTGTACTTCTAGGGACATTTTGGGGCCCTAAATAGTGTTTTTTCGCTTGCCACAGTAAAAATGTAGACAGAGTCAGAGTTTGATGGCATAATGTATAGTTCTCGAAAAGACCTTTCCAACTGGCTATCGCGCACCTAAAACGAAGTTCGTATGCAAAATTTATGACCCCGGGAAGTTGAGGTACCAACTTACACATCGAGGCCCACATGACTTTTGGCGTTTCACCTCCTAGAGTTAGGTTTTTGGATGTCTAGGGTTTTGGAATTCATGAGTAATGTTAAAAAGGCCTCTGGAGCCTCATTGTAATCATCCTGCTTAGACAAATGTGTGTAGCAGCCACATCTCTTCTCAGCTATAGCTACCACCATTCGAGCAAGTTGTTTCAGTTCTACAGTTTTACAGTTTCAGCCTATTTCATTTATTCAATAGAAGATATTTTTCATTGGATATCTGTGTTGTTCTCCATGTCTCTATGTTGATTGTATTCAGTCTGTTAATTAGTTTGTTCCGCTCCTAAATCTAAATCAGTGGTATTAGAGCTCTTCATTTATTTTTCTTCGTGCATGTCCCCGACAAGATTTGGGTACAAGAAGTTGGGAACCAAACCAATTGATTCATTGCAAGATCGGTCGCGTCAAGCCTGAAAAAAACCCATGGGGGAAGAAAATAAATATGATGGAGCAGGAGATCCTTTTAAAATGTTGCTCAAGGAATCCCTTGTGTGACAAAGGAAAGAAATGATGGACAACTTTGCACATATCCTCCGATGGCTGACCACAGGAGAAACATCTTCATCAAGTGGGCATGCAACCCACTTAAAGGTACAGGTAAATTTTTATATTCCATTATTTGAAGGATTGATAGATGCGGATGTTGTAGATAAATGGTTGAATCTGCTTGAAGGGTATTTTTTGGTCCACAATTTTTTTGATAGGGAAAATATTACTTTTGCACTCCTCAAGGTCATCCCCCATGTTAAGGACTGGTGGGATACTTACTCTGAGCAAAGGGCCATAGAGGAATCTACAATATTTGCGATCGCCCCTACATGGGATTCCTTCCGGGATGCCATTAAAGAACAATACTACCCCGTTGGAAGCTACGAGGACCAGTGCACTAGATGGACCACCCTATGTCAGGAAAGGGACCAAAGAGTACCAGATTTCACCTATATTTTTCATACCCTATGCACCAAATTGGGTATCAAAGACTCTGAGCGACATCTGGTGCTCAAATACTGTGGTTTTTTGCATAGATACATTCAAACAGAAATGGATTTTTTCAACATCGTCTCATTGTGTACAACTTATAGATATGTTGTCAAGATCGAGCAAAAATTTAAGCAGAAGAGGAGAGAGTTTGGATCTTCAAACTCCTCACAGCCAAAGCAGAGCAAAGGCGGCCCCAAACCACACAACAAGGGACCAAACAAATATGTCCACTCTCAAGACAACCATTCCAAGACACAACACAAGAAGGGTAATGAGAAGATGAAGAAGGACACAGGAAAATGGTGTGAATACCATAAAATTCCTTGGCACAACACCGAAGAATGTCGCTCTAAGTAGTCACTTGTGGTCGAGTTGAAGGCTTATGAATTAGAGGTTGATTATGAATCTGAATCAAATCCAGAAGGAGGGAATCAGATTATCGATGTTGAACCCAATGCCACTGTCGCTACCACCAAATTCTAGCCAAGAGAACTAGAAGAACCATAGGAATGGGAATGCTTCTTTCACTCATAGATGTGGGTAAAGGGGGCTCTGCTTCATTTCATTGTCAATAGCATCATTCAGAAGAACATGATCTCAGTAGAGGTCGTCAAGCAGCTAGACCTATCGATGACACCGCACCCGCATCCCTACACCATCGACTAGCTTCACCAAGGAATATATCTTTGTGATAGCCAATAGTGTTGTCTGCCCTACAACATCAAGCCTTTCAAAGATTAGGTATTGTGTGATATTTCTCCCCTTGAATTTTGTGATGTTCTTTTAGGACAACCATATTTGTGGAAGCGTCATGATGTGTATGATTCTAGACCCCGCAGTTTTATTATTACTTTGGGTAGACAATTGTACAGGATACTAGAGGTAGCGTCACCTACCTCTATTTGTTTAATCTATGCTAAGCAATGCAGTAAGGTCATTTCACAGACTGAGAAGTTCATCTTCTTTGTGATCTGTGCTCACAGTAAGTAGAAGTTCGTCACCACATCCATGGCCTCCACACATAGCCTCTCTTTGTAGCATAAGCAAGTGGATGGGATTGTGGAAGAGTATAGAGACATATTATCCTCGCCCACCAGGGTACTGACGCATTTTCAAGTCAAGCATCCAATTGATATAACCCTTGGTGCACCTATGCCTAATGGACCAGTCTATCGTCGCTCCCAGATGGAAAATGAAGAAATAAAGTTTCAAATCCAAGAGCTTCTTCAAAATGGGCACATCATACCCAACTCCTCCCCTTGTGGAATCTAGATTGTACTGGTGCAGAAGAAGGATAGGAACTGGCGACTCTGCATTGATTACAGAGCATTAAACAAAATCACAGTCAAGAACCGGTACCCAATTCCCAGAATTGATGACCTTATTGACTAACTCAAGGGGGGAAATTTCTTTGGAAATATTGACCTAAAGTCTGAATACCACCAAGTTCCCATCGAACCAACTAATGTATGGAAGAAAACTTTAAAATCTAAAGAAGGTCTCTTTGAATGGTTGGTCATGCCCTTTGGATTAACAAATGCACCAGCCACTTTCATGAGGTTGATGGATGGTGTATTGAGACCCTTCACCAACTCTTTTGTGGTGATATATTTCAATGATATCCTCATCTTCAACAGAACTTGGGAGGAGCACATGCGGCATATTCAACAGGTTTTGAGCACTCTACGACAACACAAGCTATATGCCAAATTGGAAAAATGCTCCTTTGGCATGAACAGGGTCCAATACTTGGGATACACTTTTTATAAGCATGGGGTACATGTTGATCCAACTACGATCCAAGTCATCCGTGACTAGCCATCCCCGACCAAACTAATTGAGCTTCGAATCTTCTTGGGATTGGAAAAATTCTACCAACGCTTCATGTTGGGATTCTCCCATATTGCATGGGCCCTCAACCAAGTGACCAAGGGTGGTGGCAGGGAAAATTTTGCATGGGGGAAGGAACACCAATGAGCATTTGATTATCTGAAGTATCGCTTGTGCTAAGCTCCAGTACTCTCCTTTCACGTTATGCAACAATCGTTCAAGATTGAGATTGATTCATCTTACTATGATGTAGGCGCAATTCTCACTCAACATGGTCATTCGGTGGCATACCGTAGTGAGACACTCTTAGATACTGTCCAGAAATACCCCACCTATGACAAGGAAATGTTTTCCATTGTACAAGCTTTTCGTCAATGGAAACATTACATTCTAGGAAAGGAGACAAACATCCACATTGATCACAAGCCTCTGCAATTCATACAGACGTAGGGGAAGTTGAAAAATGACCTCCATCAGAAGTGTTCCACCTACCTGCAACAGTTCCATCTCAACATAAAGTATAAGACAGGGAGAAAAAATCGTGTCACTGACTACCTCAGTTGACCTCTCGTGGTTGTACTCACCACTATGCTCCATTCCTGTGGACATGAAGCAGATGAGTGGCCCCAACTTTATAAACAATATTCAGACTTCCCCACCACCTATAAAATCTTGGGTACATGCGCGAATATCACCAATTTTCACATTCAGGACAGACTATTATGCCATTTGGGCCATCTTTGTGTTCCTGCAAGTGAGTGTGCAAAGATGATTTGGGAATCCCACTATAGTCAGATGGTAAGACATTTTGGCATGGATAAAATTGTGGTCATTCTACAGAAACATTTTTATTGGCCAAAACTTTGACATGACGTCAACAAGTATATTAGATCTTGCACGACCTCATTTCCAAGCCAGCCATGAAGAAGCAAGGCTTATACACCCCTCTTCCTACTCCCGAGAAGCCTTGGGAATCCATATCGATGGATTACATGTATGGCCTTCCATCCACCAAGTAAGGCAATGATTGTGTATTTTTGGTAGTTGATCGGTTTTTGAAGATAGCCATCCTCACAGCCTAGAAGAAGAACATCACAGCCACAGATGCTTCCAAGCTATTCTTCGAACGAGTGTGGGTCTATTTTGGGATACCACAGACCATCATCTCTGATCGGGACAACAAATTCCTCAACACATTTTGGTCGAGTCTCTGGTCACTGTAAGACACCAAGCTCACTAAATCCACTGGTTTCCACCCCCAAACTGACAACAAAACATAGGTCGTCAATTAGATTATTGTGCACATTCTACGCATTTACAACTCTAAGCATCCACATACATGGGATGAGAGTCTCCCTTATGTTCAACACAGTTACAACAACTCTCTCCATAGCTCCACTGGCCATAGCCCATTTCAGGTGGGGCTGGGATTTCAACCCTTGGGTCCCATTGATGTTGCACTACCTCTTTCCACCACACAGACAAACTCTACCCATGTTCATTCTGAGATCGACAAAGCCACCAGATTCATTGAGAGGATTAAACACATCTGCCAACAGGTCCATGATATTTTGTATAAAGTCAATGCTAAGTACAAGCAGTGCCATGATCAACACAGGGTACCACACCAGTTTCAGGTGGGAGACAAGGTCTAGTTACATTTGAAAAAAAAACATCTTACAGGTCCCCATCAGAAGCTCCACCCAGTTTTCCATGGGCCTTACACTATCTCCAAGGTTGTGGATAGTAATGCTTTTGAGCTCAACACTCCACCCTTCCTTGGATTGCACCTAGTGTTCAATGTGGACCTCCTTCGGGCATATTTTCCACCATTATTGGACACCTCAGAGATCGCAAAACAACTGACACCAACGGAGCTCAAACCTAGCTATATGAAATAGGCATCCATTGATTATATAGTGGACACATAGGTCAACTCGCTAGCAGAGGATCCATCTTTATAGGGTTGTCAAGGCAGGGAAACTCCTACACCAAGGGAAGTGGCTCACCCGAGGCCAAATTCAATAGAAGTTTCCTCACCTGATGGGGGAACTCCATGCAATGGATACCATTACTTCCTAAGGGAGGAGGACTGATCCTGGTGGATATTGGTGGCCACCCACCTATTCCAACTGGTTCCTCTTGACAATTTTTAGTTCAACATGTTCTTTTCTACTTCTTTGTAATTGTGGGTTCTACACTTCTGGGGCTGTCTAAAGCCCTACACATCTTCCAGGTGGATATTGGTGGCCTCCCACCTAATCCAACTGGATTATTTTGGATTTTTTCATGTAAACACATCTTTTTGTACTTCTAGGGTCGTTTTGGGGCCCTAAACAATGTTTTTTTGGCTTGCCAAAGTCAAACTGTAGGAGTTAGAGTTTGATGGTGTAATGTGTATTTCTCGAAAATACCTTTCCAATAGGCTATCACATGCCTAAAATAGAGGTCGTATGAAAAATTTATGACCCTGGGAAGTTGAGGTACCAACTTACCCATTAGAGCCCACATGACTTTTGGCGTTTCACCTCCTAGGGTTAGGTTTTTGGATGTCTAGGGTTTTGGCATTCATGAGTAATGTTAAAACGGCCTCTAGAGAATCATTGCAATCATTCTTCTTAGATGAATGTGCATAGCAGCAGAGATATCTACCACCATTCGAGCAAGTTGTTTCAATTCTGTAGTTTTACAGTTTCACCCTATTTCATTTATTCAATAGAAGATATTGTTCACTAGAAATCTGTGTTGTTCTCCATATCTCTATGTTTATTGTATTCAATCTTTTAATTAGTTTGTTTCGCTCCTAAATCTGGATCAAAGACACACCAAATAGATCTGAATACTTGAAGAATAAAATAGGTGATGCTCATGCCAAATTTGCAGTGAACTTTTGAGTTAGAGACTGATACTAGTGGGTATGCATTAGGAGCAGTACACATGCAAGGAGGAAGGCCTATGTTCTACCATTCAGAGTTTTTTCATGGAGAAATGATTGAGTACCCCATGTATGATAAGGATATATTTGCAATTGTACAAGCAATTAATAAATGGCAGAATTATCCCCTAGGAAAAGAGACCATCATGCATACAGATCTATTTCCTCTCCAGTACCTACAAAGTTGAAGAAAGATGTAGCAATTGAGCCATTACAAATGGTTATGTTTCTCACAATAATTTCATTTTTTGATTAATTACAATAAAGGAGCCACGAATGGGATAGAAAACATGCTCTATCAACCACCACTGAAGAAGATTGTAGAAGTTGGAGTAATAATGCAGCTTGAGACTTTCACTCATGAAATTTTGAGTGAATACTATGAGGGAGATGAAGATTGTAGAGGAGTCTACAAACAACTGAAGAAGAGGTTGGTCACTTCCATAGAAGGAAACAAATACCACCTCCAATATGGTTTGTTTTACAAGTTGGACAAACTATGCATACCCTGGGACAAAAGAGTTTAGTTGATGAAAGAAGCACGCACTTCTAGAGTTGCTAGAAATTTTGGCATGACAAAGACAAGGACGAATTTGCAGCGATATGTGTATTGGTTGAAGATGTAGGAGTAGGTGGATTTTTTTTTTATAGGTTACATACTTTGTACCACTAGCAAGGAAAGAAACGAGAAACTTGGCTTGTACATTCCATTTCCAGTACCAACTAGGACTTGGGAGAGCATCTCCATGGATTTTTTTGGAGGTTTTCCTATGACTCGTAGAGGCCATGAACACTTATTTTTTGTGGTATACCTCTTTAGAAAAATGTGTGTGTTCATTCCATGTAAGAATACAATCTCTAGAAGAGAGGAAGATGAAATATTCTTTAGCCATGTTTGGGTACATTTTCGGATTTCCAACCTCTATTATATTTGATCGAGACAACAAGATCTTGGGCAGATCTTGGATAGTTCTTTGGGAAAGAATGGATACCAAGTTGAAGTATTCCATTGCATTCCATCCTCAGATTGACAGACAAATTGAGGTTGTTAACAAGACAATAGTACAATTGTCAAGAAGCTACAATAACGAACATCCAAAGACTTGGGATGAGTAATTAGTCTACATTCAACACTCTTACAATAGAGTACTCCATTTTTCCACCAACAAGTCTCCTTTAAAGACTTGTTTCGGTTATTTACCTCAATTTCCATTTGTTTTTGTGTATGGACAACATAAAGACGAAATAGGCTTGCAAGGAGGTGAACAAAAGGCAACCACATTCATGGAAAAGATTAGAAAAAATCATTTAAGGGTTTAGGAGAAGCTCGAGAAGAGACAACAATTGTATAAAGCCGTGCATGACTAGCATAGGGAGGATCACAAATTATGTTTTGGATACATGGTGTGGATATATTTTTGTAAGGAAATATTGCAAGGAGAAACAAAGAAACTCAAGCCCCTTAGATATAGACCATTTGACATCATTAATAAGGTGAATGAGAACTCCTTCAGGCTAAAACTTCCTCTTTATATGAAGATAAATTCGGTGGTGAAAGTGGAAAATTTGAAGTTGTTTAAACCTTCCATGCTAGATGAGGAGGAATAACATCATGTTCTTCCTACTCTTGAATACCTTGCATTTCACACTCTAGAAGAGTTGAAGGAAGACATAGTTCTGCAACACAAGCAGTGGGTAATGGGGATGGAAATAATTAAGGAAGGTTGGTCTCAAAGGACAGACTCCAAGGAAAGTGAAGTGGTATGAGAGGAACTAGATTTTAAACAAATTCCCTCATCTATCTTTGTTATATTTTTGGGACCAAAATCCTCCCAATGAGGAGGTGTGATTCAAATCATATATGAACAAGAACCATTAGCTATCAAAACAGGATCTAGGATGATCAACATGGGAAATGCTTAAAGATATGAATGATGAAAGAGATCAACTTGTTGGCATGAAGGGTCCCATGTCATCATGATTGATGTGTATCCTTGTATTCAATGTAGTCTTATGCCAAACATATGAGATGTGAAGTTAGGAAGTATATTGGTGTACATAAATAAATAATGCATTAAGAAAATATGATACTTTCATTAGACCTTTGTTGGTCGTTTCTACTTGATGGGGGGTTAAATACCCATGGTTCGTTAATATTTTACCAACAAAACTCCATAGGAGTTTGCATATTCAATATTTAGTTGAGGACCAAAGAAGGTCTCACCCGAGATGCCATGAGAATCACAGAGACCATTAGTCTTGTGCAGGGTGGGAAGGGAGAATACATACAATAAATCTCTAGTATTTAATCATTCATTCATTCATCATGAATGGAAATAATAAAATATAGACATAGATTCAAGTTTGAACTCAGTAAATGTAGAGATAAATGTGCTCAGGTTGTACTCATTCATTCAATTCATGAAAGGTAGTTTAATATAATAGGGTTGTATCTTGCTCAAAACACATTCATATTCAACAACATAGGTGAACCATGCACTCACACCTCAATATACTTTCTCTCTCCTGCAAAATCTAGACTAAACAAGAAGTAACACCTAATCTTTTTCAAGCTCTATCTCATCTCTCTCATACAATAATCAACTCTCCCTTTACTAAAAATTATGAACCCTTTACATATCTGCATGCATCCCCCCATATCTTTCATGTACCATGGAAATGATAACTACTTGTCAGATCATCGATAGCCTCGACCATGATCATTCGGGTCATTACACAATCATTTACAATGATTCTTGAAGATATTTTCAGATCTGGCTTGCATGTGGTTTCTTTAATTTCTTGTGCGTATTACAAAATGGATTGGCACACATAGTGCAAAATTGGATTGGGGCACACAATACAAAATGGGTTGGCATGCACAGTTAATCCTTGGCTAGTGCAAACTCTAAAAATTGGTGCCATTATGTACATATGTTTCAGCACATGCGCATTGCTGACTTGTGGTGCGCACATAATATTCAAACCTTTGGTGCCAATAGGCCCCCAATATTATTAGTTGGCTCATCCTCAAGCTAAAAACATTGTCTATGGCATGACATAGGAGGTTGTTGAAACTATTGTAATCAGTTCTTGGATGAATTCCTTGAAGTGACCATAAACGTCGTCAAAAAGTTCTTTCATACATCCTCAACATCAGTCTGTGTGGTCGCTAGCGAGTGAAGGTTGATCTGCTCCATCTTTGTTTCAAGTGGGGATATTTTTGCTTGTACCGCTGCCAATTGGTTATAATACAACTGGGATTTATTGGTTGCATCTAGTGTGATGCCTACGATTGTTTGTTTTTTGGTGCGGGTTACAGTAATCTCTTGATGTTTGTTGGCAATCAATGTCATGGTTTTTTGTCGTTCAACAGGGGGTAGAGAGGACAATGCTTGTTATTTATACACAATCTTAGATTCACTTTCTCGGACTTGATCATCAATAAAATGAACTTCGGGGGCATTCTAGAGGTGTGTCCAAATTTTGAATCTATATTCGAACACCCTTGCGAAGTATGTGATACACACTTTCCCCCATTTCAGTTCCTCGTTCGCCATCTCTATTCTCTAATGCAATTCTTGAACCTTTGTTAGAGGGTGCTTGATATTTTTTTTTAGCTTGAGGTTTTGCATTTCCAGATATTGGACTCTCTCCTTCACTTTATGAAGCTTTCATGATGCAGGGAGGTCTGAAGTATCATCTATTGTGTGTGGGAATTGTGCATAAAACTCATTGACTACACTTATTAAGGATGTATGCGTAGTGACCTTTGTTGTGTGGAGTGCCTTGATCTCTTGGTACATGGCTCCAATCTCCTAAAAAACTTGTATCTCTTGTTGATGCTTGTCCTGGGTGTCCATGTTTGCATCAATTTCTTGATTGTGTCACTCTGACAATTATTCATAAGATTGGCTAAGTACTCAGTGTCTTTCCCCCATTTCGGTCATAATTGCAACCATATAACTTTTCAGGTGTTGTGAAGGTACACGTGCCAATTCTAGCTTGGTGCTGTAGGAGTCAAAAGTCATGATTGCCAATGGATTGAAACGTAGCACTCTTATGTGGGTATTGTTGTGCATTGATGGGGGGTGAGAGGTTTTTTATGTCACCTGGTGTGCTCGAGTAGGGGACTCAGCTAATGGAATAATATCCAATTGTCGACATAATGTGTCTAATTTTTTCATTACCTCTTTTTGCGTGATATGTTTCATGACCATTTTCCCCTTGAGCTCGTTGATGAGGTTCTAGATGCATGTGACAATATGCCTTGATATTTTTGTTGGGGCATTGGTATCAAACCCTCTACTACTTCATTGATTGAGCACCAATGTGTGTTTTACGGAATGCAAGGGGAACTCCTCCTCAATGGGTGTAGAGTGGATCTTGAATGGGGGAGTTGGTGTGCACACTTGTTCGTCGAGCTCCAGGATTGAACATAGATTTATTGGTGCTAGTGGTTTCGTTCGATATGGAGTCTACACTAGTGGTGTTTGTGTCTTTTTTAGCTCCGACCCCTTATCTGTGTCAACTCCCCTTTCCGCATTAGTGCACGTCCTCTGACCCATGGGTTGTTTTCACTTTCATTGGGATGTCTCTTCATGTTGTTTCTTGATCGTCGGTTGCTTGTCCTTCTGTTGAGTTGCTTATGCAATTTTTATCTCTTGTCTCCTTTTGGATTGTTTTTCTATTATCTCAAGCTCCTCATCAGATGTAGTTTTAAGGTGGTCGGGTCATTCTATGACGCCCTACTTGATATTGTCCTCGGAGATACAGAATTGCAGCATGAAAATTTCTTCCTTTGTTTATGGACTTGGGTAAATAAAGACATTATGAAAAGTCCAATCAAAGGGGAGGTAGTCTTCATACATATCCATAATACTGTGTGGTATTTGTAGTATTGTATCAACCACTCGAATGAGCTGGGTGTACCATTTATGAAATCATTTGTTAGTTTCTACCTAGATCTTCTTGTCCTTATTGTACTTCAGCATGAGGAACTTGGGTGCGGCGAAGGTTTGCGATTCGTTTGCATCATCCTCATGGCCCAGTGGAGAATTCCAACGAATCATGGAAAACAATAGTAAGATCCAACTATAATGATTTTTTTTTCCTAAGTCATGTGCCTCAAGTAAATATTCAACAAATTCATTTATTACGTATCTTTCCCAAGGCATCAAGACTCCTCTGATGCATCATTTTACAGAAACGAATACACCGATATGACACTCATCCTCATGACACTTGCATAGTAACTTGAAGGAAAGTGGTTGCATAACAAATAAGACACATTGGTCATTGATTTTTGGAATCACCACCCCTTGAGATCCCTTATGCTCAACATACTTGGTGTAGATCTCCTTGTAGGATGCATCCTTGGCCTTTAGTGATTTTGTTAGGTCATCTTCCTCCATCAAAAGGTTTGAAACTAGGTGCATGAAATTATCATCTATTGTGTATGGCATGTCGAGCTAGAGGAATCCACCATGCAATCAAATGAGTAAGAATCAAATGCACACATTGATGGGCTAGCCACGACCAAAGTCTGGGAAGTCTACAAATGTTAGTACACCTGATTTCTTGAGGGGATTGCCCCATTTCTAGCTGACCACTCATTGTTTTCCATATTCCTCTTGGATTATCTATGCGTAGTTGTTGAAGTGAAGCTTAGGGAATTGCACTTGATCTCATACATTATAGTCTGCATATCGAAGCTAGGGAACATTTCCTAACCGAGGACCTGTGAAATATATATTGGTTGGTAGTTTTAGCTCATGTACCTATTCTCGTAGATGCTCATGGTGCACTTCCCATGAATACATGTGTATTCCTTCTAGTACTATGTCTAGGGCCTACATGTTGATTAAGGTTGGTTGTCATTGATGTCGACCCTTGAAGAAATCCCCATAGCACAAAGGTTTGTGTAATGGACCCAAGATTGTTTAATGTAAATACGACTCATTCTTGTTTTTTCATGGTTGATAAGAAGTAAATATGGATGAACTCCAAAGTGGTCCCCTTATGGTGAAAGCTCTCACGGGAAGACACTTTGTGGAGTAAGAGAACCCATGATTAATTGTGGAATCATGAGATGAAGGACAGTGAATTTTTCAGTGAAACTATCCTACATGGATAGTGCTTGTCATGCCATTTATGATGGTATGTAGAACGTCACATAACTCCTCACGGTTAGAGAGTTATGACAATGTGAAGTTGGAGAACCCAGGTTTGGGTAATGAAACCAAGTTTGTTTGATGGATAAAGGTATGAGTTTTGCTATATTTGAAGGTAATACTATTCGATATGGATAGTAAATGTCATTCCATTTTTGGTGGTATGTTGAATGTCACATAACTCCTCACAGTTTGAGAGCTATGGCCTTACAAAGTTGGAGGACCCTCATATGTCATCTAGAAGCCCCAAAAGGTCAAAGTAGTCAAAGTGGTTTAAGAGATTTTAAAAGGTAAATAATAAAGTGAAGTGATGAGTGTATTATAATTCAAAGTGAATACAAAATAAATTATTTCAATAATAAATTTAATGNAGAAATTAGAAGTGGGTTAACCCTAAAATAAGGAAAGTGGGCCAAGTGACCTAGAAGATGTTTTTAAGGAAGCTACTTGAAGAGTATAAATAAGAGGCAAGGCTCTCTCATTTTAATCACACTTGAGAATATTGAATATCTATAGGTGTCTGATGTAACCAAGGATATCTAAGCCCAATTTATGAGGGAAGGTGAAGAAAAGAAGGCCGAAATGCAAGGAAGGATAAATTATTTTGATGGTGCTTTCTAAAGTATGTTATTTACAGGTCATCTCACCATTTTCGCTATAAAAAATTTTCTATAATGATTCCGAACATGAAATTTCTATTCCATTGAGAAAAAATACCCAAGTATCTGTGTTTAAAAATTGATCTTGTGGGTCGTTGTATTTTGGGAGTTACACTCCGTGGAAAATAGGGTTTGTGGCTAGTCCTGAAACTAGTCAAAAACAGGTGTCTCGGGTAAAAACGGCATAACTTCTTCATAACAGATCTAAATTTAGTGAGAAAACATGTGTTGGTTAGGGTACAGTATTTAGTATGTTTTGTAACAGTTTCAGATAAATTCAACAAACATTTCTTGCGGGGAACGCTCTACAAGGTCGCTCTCTAGAATAAGTCATAATTCAGCAAGGTATGCCATTTTTGCTATAAGTCCTTTTATGAGAGGTTCCAAGTAGTGAAACCTAGAGGAATTGCATAAAACACACTGAAGAACATTGTATATCAGTTTCAGATCTTTATACATTATAGGTTCAAAGTTATGATTACTTCAAGCTAGGGTTGTTGACTAATCCAAAACTAGGCATGTGAGACTAAAGAAAAGTTTGATGAAAATGATAGTCTCTTGTTTTTAAAGTTAAGGAAGGTTTGCAGGAATGTGATCATATACACGAATTCTATTACAGAGCTACAAATCAGATTTGGATGATGAAATTGATGAGGGCTTTTGGTTGAGGTACATGTTGAGTACATGGTGGAGACAAGTAGTTGATGAGTTGGCACATACATGAGGTGTATAGTTGATGATGTTGGTACATATTGATGAGTCATAGTTGATGAGT
>ML804950.1:102649-113437 GCA_009831015.1 Picea engelmannii | reverse complement strand
CAGTAGGCAGGGTTCAGAAAAGGAAGTGCAGACAACAACCTCTACATCAAGGTAAGTCAAGGTAATATTTTATTAATTGAAGTTTATGTTGATGATATTATTTTTGGTAGTGATGATGATAGGTTAAGCCAAAAATTTGCAAACGACATGCATAATGAATTTGAAATGTCATTACTTGGAGAACTATCCTTCTTTCTGGGACTTCAGATATGTCAAAGCAACTAAGAAATTTTTATTTCTCAAACCAAGTATATCAGAGAAATGCTAAAGAGGTTCAGAATGGAAGATTGCAAACCAGTTATCACTCCCATGCAAACTAGTTGTAAGTTGAGCAAAAATGATGATTCGAAGTCTATAGATCAGAGGCAATACATGTCAATGATTTCCAGCCTACTATATGTGACAGCATCCAGACCAGATGTAATGTAGGTAGTTGGACATGTGGCACGATTTCAAGCAGCACCAAAGGAATCACATGTATTAGCAGTAAAGAGGATCTTCAAATATTTCAAAGGAACATAAGAGTTTGGATTATGGTATCCAAAAGGAAAATATCTATCACTTATTGCCTACACAGATGCAGATTGGGTAGGTTGTATTGATGACCAGCGAAGCACCAGTGGAGCAGAGTTCTACTTAGGTGAGTGTTTGGTATCATGGCTAAGCAAGAAACAATCATTAGTATCGCTATCTACAGCCGAGGCAGAGTATATTGCAGCAACAACATGTTGTACACAGGTTCTTTGGATGAAACAAACTTTGACAGATATACAGGTTGAGTATGATGAGCCCATTCCAATATATTGTGATAATAAAAGTTCCATTAGTATCTCAAAAAACCTGGTGATGCACTCCAAGATGAAGCACATTCCAATCAAGTATCACTTTCTATGGGAACATGTTGCATAAAAGAACATCAGAGTTGAGTATGTGGGCACAAAAGAACAAGTGGAAAACATATTTACAAAACCACTTCCACGGGAAGCCTTTAAATATCTTCACCAAAGACTTGGAGTTATTTCTAATCCAAAATGAATGATTTTTGAATGCTTATCTTATATGTCTTAGATGTACATAAGGCAACACCATAAGAGGACAGTTTAGTCAGGGGGAGCATCCCCAGACGGAACGATACCTTTGCCATTGATGACAAAGGGGGAGAGATTTATCAGATGCAGAGGACAAAGGCAGATTTATCAGATACAGAGGACAAAGCCATGGTTCCAGGGGGAGCATGAGTGATATGATTTCGGTATTGCATCAGAGTGTTGCCATCAATGCCAAAGGGGGACATTATTGATTAAGGTTGGTTGTCATTGATGTCAACCCTTGAAGAAAGCCCCATAGCATAAAGGTTTGGGTAATGGACCCAAGATTGTTTGATGTAAATATAAATCATTCTTGTTTTTTCATGGTTGGTATGAAGTAAATATGTATGAACTCCAAAGTGGTCCCCTTATGGTGAAAGCCCTCACGGGAAGACGCTTTGTGGAGTAAGAGAACCCATGATTAATTGTGAAATAATGAGATGAAGGATAGTGAATTTTTCAGGGAAACTATCCTAGATGGATAATTCTTTTCATGCCATTTCCGGTGGTATGTAGAACGTCACATAACTCCTCACGGTTAGAGAGCTATGACCATGTGAAGTTGGAGAACCCAGGTTTGGGTAATGGACCCAAGTTTGTTTGATGGATAACGGTATGCTTTTTGCTATATTTGAAGGTAATACTATTATAGATGGATAGTAAATGTCATTCCATTTTTGGTGGTATGTGGAATGTCACATAAATCCTCACGGTTTGAGAGTTATGGCCTTACGAAGTTGGAGGACCCTCATATGTCATCTAGAAGCCCTAAAAGGTCAAAGTAGTCAAAGTGGTTTAAGAGATTTTAAAAGGTAAATAATAAAGTGAAGTGATGCATGTATTATAATTCAAAGTGAATACAAAATAAATTATTTCAATAATAAATTTAATGGACAAATTAGAAGTGGGTTAACCCTAAAATAAGGAAAGTGGGCCAAGTGACCTAGAAGATGTTTTTAAGGAAGCTACTTGGAGAGTATAAATAAGAGACAAGGCTCTTTCATTTTAATCACACTTCAGTATATTGAATATCTATAGGTTTTTGAGATAACCAAGGATATCTAAGCCGAATTTCTGAGGGAAGGTGAAGAAAAGAAGGCCAAAATACAAGGAAGGATAAATTCTTTTGATGGTGTTTTCTAAGGTATGTTATTTACATGTCATCTCACCATTTTAGCTATAAATTGTTTTCTATAATGATTCAGACTGTGAAATTTATATTCCATTGAGAAAATATACCCAATTATCTATGGTAAAAAATTAATCTTGTGGGTCGTTGTATTTTGGGAGTTACACTCCGTGGAAAATAGGGTTTGTGGCTAGTCCTGAAACTAGTCAAAAACAGGTGTCTCGGGTAAAAATGTCATAAATTCTTCATAACAGATCCAAATTCAGTGAGATAAAATGTGTTGGTTAGGTTACATTCTTTAGTATTTTTTGTAACAGTTTCAGATCAATTCAACAATAATTTATTACGGGGAACGCTCTACAAGGTCGCTCTCTAGAATAGCCAGAATTCAGCAAGGTATTCCATTTTTTCTATAACTCCTTTTCTGAGAGGTTCCAAGTAGTGAAACCTGGAGGAATTGCATAAAACACACTGAAGAACATTTTGTATCAGTTTCAGATCTTTATACATTACAGGTTAAAATTTATGATTACTTCAAGTTAGGGTTGTTGACTAATCCAAAACTAGGCATGTGAGACTAAAGAAAAGTTTGATGAAAATGTTATTCTCTTGTTGTTAAAGTTAAGGAAGGTTTGCAGGAATGTGATCATATACACCAGGTCTATTATAGAGCTACAAATCATATTTGGATGATGAAATTGATGAGGGATTTTGGTTGAGGTACATGTTGAGTACATGGGTTGATGAGTTGGCACATACATGAGGTGTATAGTTGATGATGTTGGTACATATTGATGAGTAGTTAACACATGATTGGTACATACTTGGTACATCGTTGGATTCACTTGTTTATGGTACAGGTTGATTACAAGTTTTTTGGTACAGGTTGGTGCATGGTTGATGCACTTGTTTATCGTACAGGTTGATTATAGGTTGAGGTATAGGTTGATGCATGGTTCAGATTTATTGGTACATGTTTACAGCGGTATATCTCATAGTGATAGTGTGACAGTGGTTCCATCATTCTACTTCCACTTCAAGATGGCAAGACGGGGCAAGGACAGGTGGTTGTAGCCACCTTCTGGTTGTAGCCGAAGAATATAGGGGGTTGTAGCCTCCTTCTGGTTGTAGCCAGAGAATTGGGGATTGGATATTCCCTCAGGTTGTAGCCTAAGAAACTAGGGGGTTGGAGCCTCCTTCCAGTTGCAGCTGGAAAACAAAGGAAGTTGGTGCTTCCAATGAATGTAATTCTTCAAGACACATAAGAAAAAGCATTATGTGGTTTTCTCCCGATTTGGGTTTCCACGTAAAACACCGGTGTACTATGTATGTGTGTGATTGTTTATTTCTTACTGCTCATTATTGGATAATAATTCTACATTGATATAAAATTTGAAGAAAAAAGATTATAATTACGCTATTACTGATTCACCCCCCCTCTCAGTAATCCAACAATTGGTATCAGAGCAGGTTCCTTCACAAATCTATTTAACCACTAAAAGGTAGATCATGGAGAGTACCAACTTGTATAAAAATGGAATACCACGGTTTGATGGACAGAAGTATGCTTTTTGAAGCATAAGGATGAAGACATATATACAGGCACAGGGATTTCAAGTTTGAAAATCAATTGTAGATGGATACATAGCACCAGCAGTTCCACCAACAAATGACAAAACAGTGAAACTCGATGAGAATAATTCCAAAGCCAAAAATGCACTTTTGAATGGTCTTAGTGATACGGTATTCACCAAAGTTGCACATTGTAAATCTGGTAAAGAGATTTGGGACAAGCTTCGAAATATTTATAAAGGAGATTCAAAAGTCAAAGCAGCAAAGCTTCAAACTTACAGAGGTCAGTTCGAACAACTAAAAATGAAGGAATATGAAGATATCACAGCCTACTTCTTACGAGTCGATGAAACAGTGAATGCAATCATAAGATTGGGAGAAGAAATCGAAGAATCTGTAATTTTTCAAAAGGTACTAAGATCTCTTCCTATGAGTTTCAACCCTAAGATATCAGCACTATAAGAAAGATCGGATCTAAACTCAATAAGCATGGACAAACTGCATGGAATGTTCATAGCATATGAGATGAGAACTGAACAGGAAAATCCAGATGTAAAAGAAGCAGCCTTCAAAGCATCCAAAAGATCAAAGCAAAAGAAAAAGGAACAAGAAGAATATAGTAACAGAAACGACGTCTCAGAAGATGATGAAGAAGTGGCCAACTTTGTCAAAAGACTGAACAAGGGAACCAACGGTAGGTATAGAGGTAAGCTTCCTTTAATTTGTTTTAATTGTGATGGTATTAGTCATTTTGCTAAAAAATGTCCTCATAAGAAAAAGAGAAATGATGAAGGTTACTCAAAAGGCAGACAAACATATAAAGGTAAAAGAACTACAAAGAAAGTTTTCAAGAAAAGATTTTGCACCAAAGAAGACATCTCATCATTAGATGAAGATGAAGTTAGTGACAGTGAAACAGGGAGAGTTCTATTCATGGCAGTAGAAGACTCTGATAAAGAAGACTCCGAAGAAGAATATGAAGAAGATATGAAAAAGAGATTGAAGATGCAGAAGTTGACTTCCGAGAATAATTAATGAGTGCCATAGCAGTTATCAGAAGAGAAAATAAAAATATAAACAAGAAACTACAAGCAGAACTAGATAAGAAAAAAGACATTCAGGAACTAGAACAAATGATCACAAAATTGAACGTTCAAATAGAAGAAGATAAAAGAATCGAAGAAGCACTCAAAGAACAACTAGAAGGAAATGATAGGATCATTGGAAACCTGAAAGCTGAGATTGTCACACTAAGAAAGGATGTTGAAAAGAAAAATATGCAAAATAGCTCAAAAGTTCTGGACGACATTATCAACAGTCAAAAATCTCATCTTGACAAGTCTAGACTTGGATACAATCAGACAAAAAAGGGATCAAGCTCCAAAACAACAAAGCAAGAAACAAATCCAAAAATCTATGCAGAAACAATCAAAGGGGATAAAAAGATATACAAGGAAGATTACAGGGACACTCCTCCACCGAGAAGATTCAGATTTCAGAATCAACAACAGATAGACAGACCTCAAGAAGAAGAAGGATTCATAAGAGCGTCTCCTTTCATAATATCTTCAACTACCAGGTATCAAACTATATTTTTTGGTTTATGTTATGCATGTAATAATTTTGGGCATAAAGCTGTAAATTGCAAAGCTAACAACAGGAACAATAACTACTTTGAGAGCCATACACAAAGGGGTTATTCAAGAAGACTTAGTGAAACACAGAGAAGAAGTTACAACAGGTTTGAATCTTTGAGCACTAAAGAGGAATGTTACAAATGTAACAATTTTGGACACATGGCCAAAAATTGCAAAATGGCAGTCCCTCCTAAAGAACCTCAACAAAGTCACAAACAAGAACCTCATAAAATGACATGGATAAGAAAGCAAGACTAGTATAGCAATGAAGAATGCACAGTCTCTCTACAAGATAAACAAAAGAAACGTGGTTGATATGTTGACAATGGATGTTCAAAACACATGACAAGTGATAGAGACAAGTTTCTTACATTACGAAAGGAAAGAGATGGATTAGTCTCCTTCGGAAATGATGATTCAACCAAAATCATTGGAAAAGGTACAGTCTGAATTGGGAACAAGAATAAAAAGGCATAAAATGTTCTACTAGTAGAAGATATGAAACATAATATTTTAAGTGTGAGTCAAATGTGTGACCAACGTCATAAAGTTACTTTCGATTCACAAAAGTGTGAGATAAGAAAAGAAGGTTCATGGAAATCGGTGGCTACAGCTGCAAGAATTTCAAGCAACATATATGTGTTAAGAAAAATTGGAAATGAAAAGTGTTGTCTAGGAAAGGAAGATGAAAGTTGGCTATGGCACAAAAGAATGGGTCACATGCATTTTAATAACCTTGTCAAAGTCAGCAAAAGAGAAGCATTTAGAGAAATGCCCCAGATCACGAAACCAACCAACACTTTATGCAAGCATTGCCAACAAGGAAAGCAAACAAAGACCATATTCAAATCAAAGGAATATTCAACAAACAAACCATTGGAAATTGTGCATACTGATCTAGTTGGACCAACTACAACAAAATGCTTAAAAGGTGAGAGATACTTTATGTTATTAGTTGATGATTATACAAGAATCACTGCAGTTTGCTTTCTCAAGAACAAGTTAGAAGCTTTTGAAAATTTCAAGATCTACAAGTAAATGGTTGAAAATGAGATGGATTCAAGAATCAAATGCTTAATATCGGATAATGGAGGAGAATTCACCTCAAATAAATTTATGGACTACTGCAGCAATCATGGAATAAAAAGACAATTCTTTGTCACTAAGACTCCTCAACAGAATGGAGTTGTTGAAAGAAAGAACATGACAATACAAGAAATGGCTCGAACAATGATAATGGATTCAAAGTTGATAGATATTTTTTGGACACAGACAATGCATACAAAAGTTCACATTCAAAACAGAGTAATTCTTAGAAACAACACTGATAAAACTCCCTACGAGCTATGGAAAGGAAGACCAGCAAATCTGAAGCACTTCTGAGTTTTTGGAGGAAAATGCTACATCAAAAGAGAAGATGGAAAAATGATAAAGTTTTACTCTTGTGTGGACAAATGAATACTTGTTGGTTACTCAAGTACAAGGAAAGCATACAAGTGTTACAATCTAAGATTAACCAAAGTTGTGGAAAGAATCAACGTAACAATTGATGAAACAAGCAGACCAGAATCAAAGGAAGAAGAAAACAAATCAATGAAACAACTTTTCAAAGAAGAAGATGAAAAAGAAGTAGAAGAGGAAGATGAAGATAATCCTACAGAAGAAGAAGAGAAAGTTCAGTAAGTATTTCCAAAGACACCTAGCAAACGAGTACAAAAGAATCATCCTTCAGATCAGATTATTGGAAACAAAGATGCAAGAGGTGAGACTAGAAGAAAAATCCGTTCACCAGAACAAACACACCTAGAACTCTTATATACAATTGAACCAAATTGTTTTGCATAAGCCAGCAAGGATGAATTTTGGAATAAGGCCATGGATGAATAATTGGATCAAATAGAGAAAAATGACACTTGGGAATTGGTTTCAAGACCAAAGAATAAGAATGTGAGTGACACAAAATGGGTTTTCAGGAATAAATTGAATGAAGATGGGCAAGTTACAAGGAACAAATCTAGATTGGTATGTAAAGGATATGCACATATTGAAGGAATTGACTTTGAAGAGACATTTGCCCCAGTTGCCAGAATGGAATCAATCTGTTTGCTTTTAGCTTATGCATGCTCCAAAAATGTTAAAGTATATCAGATGGACGTAAAATCAACTTTTCTGAATGGGGAACTTGAAAAAGAAGTCTACATTGAAAAACTAGAAGGATTTCAGTTGTCAGAGAACACAGACTATGTGTGTAAATTAAATAAGACCTTGTATGGTCTAAAACAGGCTCCTAGAGCATGGTACTCCAGACTGGATAAGTATCTGCAACAGGCAAGGTTCAGAAAAGGAAGTGCAGACAACAACCTCTACATCAAGTTAAGTCAAGGTAATATTTTATTAATTGAAGTTTATGTTGATAATATTATTTTTGGTAGTGATGATGACAGGTTAAGCCAGAAATTTGCAAAAGACACGCAGAATGAATTTGAAATGTCGTTACTTGGAGAACTATCCTTCTTTATGGGACTTTAGATACGTCAAAGCAACCAATGAATTTTTATTTCTCAAACCAAGTATATCAGAGAAATGCTAAAGAGGTTTGGAATGGAAGATTGCAAATCAGTTATCACTCCCATGCAAACCAGTTGTAAGTTGAGCAAAGATGATGATTCGAAGTCTACATATCAAAGTCAATACAGGTCAACGATTGGCAGCATATTATATGTGACAACATCCAGACCAGATGTAATGCAGGCAGTTGGACAGGTGGCACGATTTCAAGCAGAACCAAAGGAATCACATGTATTAGCAGTAAAGAGGATCTTCAGATATCTCAAAGGAACAGAAAAGTTTGGATTATCGTATCCAAAAGGAAAAGATCTATCACTTATTGTCTACATAGATGCAGATTGGGCAGGTTGTATTGATGACCGATGAAGCACCAATGGAGCAATGTTCTACTTAGGTGAGTGTTTGGTATAATGGATAAGAAAGAAACAATCATTAGTATCTCTATCTACAGCCGAGGAAGAGTATATTGCAACAACAAACATGTTGTACACAGGTTCTTTGGATGAAACAAACTTTGACAAATATACAGTTTGAGTATGATGAGACCATTCCAATATATTGTGATATTACAAGTGCCATCAGTATCTCAAAAAACCAGATGATGCACTCCAAGACGAAGCACATTCCAATCAAGTATCACTTTCTATGGGAACAGGTTGCAGAAAATAACATCAGAGTTGAGTATGTGGGCACAAAAGAACAAGTGGCAGACATATTTACAAAACCACTTCCACGGGAATCCTTTGAATATCTTCACCAAAGACTTGGAGTTATTTCTACTCCAAAATGAATGGTTTTTGAGTTATTTTTGAATGCTTATCTTATATGTCTTATATGTACACGAGGAATCTCCATAAGAGGAAAGTTCAGTCAGGGGGAGCAGCCCCATATGGAACAATACCTTTGTCATTGGTGTCAAAGGGGGGAAGATTTATCAAATGCAGAGGACAGAGGCAAATTTATTAGATGTAGAGGACAGAGGCATGGTTCCAGGGGGAGCATGAGTGATATGATTTTAGTATTGCATCAGAGTGTTGCCATCAATGCCAAAGGGGGATATTGTTGATTAAGGTTGGTTGTCATTGATGTCAACCCTTGAAGAAATCCCCATAGCACAAAGGTTTGGGTAATGGAACCAATATTGTTTGATGTAAATATGACTCATTATTGTTTTTTCATGGTTGATAAGAAGTAAATATGGATGAACTCCAAAGTGGTCCCCTTATGGTGAAAGCCCTCACGGGAAGACGCTTTGCGGAGTAAGAGAACCCATGATTAATTGTGAAATAATGAGATTAAGGACAGTGAATTTGTTAGGGAAACTATCCTATATGTATAGTTCTTTTCATGCCATTTCCGGTGGTATGTAGAACGTCACATAACTCCTCACGGTTAGAGAGCTATGACCATGTGAAGTTGGAGAACCCAGGTTTGGGTAATGGACCCAAGTTTGTTTGATGGATAACGATATGATTTTTGCTATATTTTAAACTAATACTATTCTAGATGGATAGTACATGTCATTCCATTTCTGGTGGTATGTGGAATGTCACATAAATCCTCACGGTTTGAGAATTATGGCCTTACGAAGTTGGAGGACCCTCATATGTCATCTAGAAGCCCCAAAAGGTCAAAGTAGTCAAAGTGGTTTAAGATATTTTAAAAGGTAAATAATAAAGTGAAGTGATGAGTGTATTATAATTCAAAGTGAATACAAAATAAATTATTTCAATAATAAAATTAATGGAGAAATTAGAAGTGGGTTAACTCTAAAATAAGGAAAGTGGGTCAAGTGACCTAGAAGATGTTTTTAAGGAAGCTACTTGGAGAGTATAAATAAGAGGCAAGGCTCTCTCATTTTAATAACACTTGAGCATATTGAATATCTATAGGTTTCTGAGGTAAAAAAGGATATCTAAGCTGAATTTCTGAGGGAAGGTGAAGAAAAGAAGGCCGAAATGCAAGGAATGATAAATTCTTTTGATGGTGTTTTCTAAGGTATGTTATTTACAGGTCATCTCACCATTTTCGCTATAAAAATTTTTCTATAATGATTCAGATCGTGAAATTGATATTCCATTGATAAAACATACCCAAGTATCTGTGGTAAAAAATTAAGCTTGTGGGTCGTTGTATTTTGGTAGTTACACTCCGTGGAAAATAAGGTTTGTGGCTAGTTCTAAAACTAGTCAAAAATAGGTGTCTCAAGTAAAAACGTCATAACTTATTCATAACAGATCAAAATTCAGTGAGACAAAATGTGTTGGTTAGGGTATAGTCTTTAGTATGTTGTGTAACAGTTTCATATCAATTCAAAAAAAAATCTTGCGGGGCACGCTCTACAAGTTCGCTCTCTAGAATAAGACAGAATTTAGCAAGGTATGCCATTTTTGCTATAACTTATTTTCTGAGAGGTTCCAAGTAGTGAAACATGGAGGAATTGCATAAAACACACTGAAGAACATTGTGTATCAGTTTCATATCTTTATACATTACACGTTCAAAGTTATGATTATTTCAAATTAGGGTTGTTGACTAATCCAAAACTAGGCATGTGAGACTAAAGAAAAGTTTGATGAAAATGCTAGTCTCTTGTTGTTAAAGTTAAGGAAGGTTTGCATAAATGTGATCATATACACCAGGTCTATTATAGAGCTACAAATCATATTTGGATGATGAAATTGATGAGGGATTTTGGTTGAGGTACTTGTTGAGTACATGGTTGAGACAAGTAGTTGATGAGTTGGCACATACATGAGGTGTATAGTTGATGATGTTGGTACATATTGATGAG
>ML804950.1:82802-102599 GCA_009831015.1 Picea engelmannii | reverse complement strand
ATGCACTTGTTTATGGTACAGGTTGATTACAGGTTGTTTGGTACAGGTTGGTGCATGGTTGATGCACTTGTTTATGGTACAGGTTGATTACAGGTTGAGGTACAGGTTGATGCATGGTTCAGATTTATTGGTATAGGTTTACAGTGGTATATCTCAGATTGATAGTGTGACAGTGGTTCCATAATTCTACTTCTACTTCAGTGTGGCAGGATGGGGCAAGGACAAGTGGTTGTAGCCACCTTCCGGTTGTAGCCGGAGAACATAGGGGGTTGTAGCCTCCTTATAGTTGTAGCCAGAGAATTGGGGAGTTGGTGCTTCCCTCAAGTTGTAGCCTGAGAAACTAGGGGGTTGGAGCCTCCTTCCATTTGCAGCTATAAAACAAAGGAATTTGGTGCTTCCAATGAATGTAATTCTTCAAGACATATAAGAAAAAGCATTATGTGGTTTTCTCCCAATTTGGGTTTCCACGTAAAACATTGGTGTACTGGGTATGTGTGTGATTGTTTATTTCTTACTGCTCATTATTGGACAATAATTCTACATTGATATAATATTTGAAGAAAAATGATTATAATTATGCTATTACTGATTCACCCCCCCTCTCAGTAATCCTATGGGTCATCGAAATCTTCTGCATCTATGCAAGGAACATATCCACCAAGTTTTTCCCATCAAATCAGGGTAGGGTGTAGGTTCTTGATCCAACCTCGTGCATCATTTTGGTTATTCATGTGTGTCTCCTTGTAGATACTTCATATAGCTTATTATGCCATATTTACATAGCATCCTCTAAATCTGTGTCATAGGAGTATACACTTCTCTATCTCAACTTGCCATTGACTATGGGATTCACATAATCATCCCTCTGGCCTGTGACATTATAGACATTTTATATGGTTTAACTTTGCACATATTAATTCACAGGATCATTGTATCTTTCACCCTCATTTGGGGCCAGTGGTGCAACTACCCATAGGCTCTCCATCTCAAAGGAAACATGTCACAATTTCAGGCTCAGTATTGTGTTGTTATCAAATTCCTATTCAATTTCAAGGAGATTTTGATAGGGGTCTAAGTCATCCATAATCTCAATCACCTTGAATTTTTCTTTGGTTTTAACCCCACCAATGTTCACTTCCACTTGCTCCATCCTTCTAATAGGATAAATTCTATATTGGTTGGCCAGCCTGACTTGAATAGGGGACCATACCATGTTTTTTTTACCCATCAACTCCCAATATTTCTTCAGCAAGACGTTCACATTGAAGCCCAAGCCAACATGACACCACCCATCTCATAGTTTCTGAGTTCAGTTGTCATTTTAAACTCTCTTCCCATACATTTTTGTCTGCTCACCTGGAGCGCATCTTGTTCTAGTAGCAGGGAAGAAATAGCTCTAGTGGTTTCTTCTTCCCCCATACATTTTGTTAGCATGTGTGTTAAATTATTTTCATCCTTAGAATCACTTATCATTTTATGGCAACAATGCAAGAAATCACTTACTTGGTTCTTTGATTCATCCTCATGGTAAGTGGTGTGTTGTGTCTCCTCTTGCATATTACATCGAAACTCTTTGCACATGCACTTTTCCTCAATTTACTTTTGTTTATCATGTTGTACCTCTTCATGTCTGTGGACTTCTTCCAGTGACCTCTGTGTTGCATGCTATATTTCCTCATGCACATAAACTTCTTCTAATTATTTTTGTTTTATGCATTTTAATTCTTCATGAATGTGATATTCCTCTAGTGATATTTGTGTTGCGCACTACAACTCTTTATGCATGTGGGATTCCTCCTATAATATTTTCATTGCATGTTGTAACTCTTTGTGCACTCTATCCTCCTCCAGATCCCTTTGTGCATTGCACAAGAATTGCTTTTGTTGCATGGCATCAAACTTAGGAGGTTCCTACGTTGCTTTCCTAATATTTACTTCCATGTTGTGGCCCAATATTTCCCCTTTTTTTAGGTCCATACTTGTCTGAATTCCTCCTTTGGTTACCACCCATACATCAGTTTCTTCTTTTGGATTATGATCTCCACAATCATCATATTTCAATGACCCTTCTTCCCTTCCCATTTTTCCAATATGTTTGTGAAGTCTTATGTGACATGCTTTTTACTGTGGCAGTACCCATAGAGTGTGTGCATTTTGGTTTAGAATCACGAAACGTGGTCTACTTCGCCACAATTAAAGCAAGTAGGTGGTCTTCCTCCACCACCGCCATATCCTCTTCCTCTTTCTTGTCTGTATCCTCCTCCTGTAACTCCTCGATATCCTCCTCTATCAATGCCTCCACATATTCCACCTTTCTATTCCTCCAGAACTCAAAAGGTGTCTGCAATGTGCTCTTACATCAGCTGAAGTGACGGTCAATTTCTCACATCATGCCCCTTGGATTTCAAAACTCGAAAAATGGAGTATGCATAGTCTTCTGATATTTTTTTAGTGTTGGGAAACAAGGAGGTTTATAGCCCCATTGTCTGCAAATATAAAACCCCTCGGCTAGAGGTCCAATTGGAAATGGAATCGGTGTGTTCTTCACCATCTGGCTCCTCAGTTTAGGAAACTCATTCATATGGTGACCTTCTATGTGTCACGTAATACACCACACATGCTCGTGCACCAACTTACCCTTAGCCATATATTGTGATTTCATGGTGATATTTGCGAGCTGAGATTGTACTTGCACTAGCCCTCTTGATGTCTCGCCACCTCTTGGCATAGCTTCTAGGTGCATCACAATCTCCATTGCCTCTGCCTGAGCCATCACCTTTTGTTGGATGAGTGGGATGTGAATGTGGGTTAGGAGTCCTACAATAAACCATTCTCTTTGATGGACATATTGGATTTAAAATTGCAGTATGTTCAACAATATTTTGAACCATTGGTCATATTTCCATAAGGTTTCTCCAACTTGCTATTTGATCTCTTTGATCTCAATGATGCTCTTTGATTCTAACTTAGGCTTATGAATCTCTGTGAGTAAATCTCTCTTTATCTTTGTTAGGGACCTCAATTTTCCTACTGGTGCAATATTCTTGTACTTCATGTACCATGTAAAAGATCTATCTCTGAAGGCGGTCTCCATTTGTGCAATCTTAGATGCCTCATCTGTGAATCTCTTCACAAACCATATAGCTTCACATGTAAATCAATATTGTTCTGCATCATTTCTTCCCATCCCATGAAACACAAAAATCCTTAGAGTTGGGTCTTGGCTTTCCATAGTCGATCTAGTATCGTGTCCTACTGAATGACCACTAAATTTTGGTGATATTGATACTAATATCGATGCTCTTCCTTGCGAAGTATTAATGACTTTGGATTCTCTTTCCATTTCCTCTAATATTTCTTCTTCTTCTTTGCTCACCTCTACATTGTCTTATTTTCTTTCTTCTTGATGACAAATGTGTAATGGGGGTGGTTCAAAGAGGGGGTTCCTCCATATTCTCTCATTATCTTCTATGAGGGATCCCAAAAATTTCCTACATGTGTCTGTACAAGCCCACTCGCAATTTCGAAGGCCTCTTCCCCTTCTCGGAGGGGTCTATCATCATATTCTGTTGCGTTGGTGCTACTACTTTGTACCTCATCTTCCTCTTATGTGACTACATCTCTTATCATCCAAGGGGATTTAAATTTGTCTTCTTCAACCCTACTCCCACTACTCTTTGCAACCTCACTTGATACCCTACTCCTAATGCCACGTCTCTTTTTTGACAACATCTCTCCTTCTACGCTTCTCTCTAAAACATAATTGTATTATGCACATTCTCCTAGTGCGGTCTCCTTTCTCTTCATCTCAAACCTGACCAATCGTACTTCACCCCTTTCTATATTTTCTCCACTCCTCTGTTTGGATTTCCTCCTTAGCTCAACTCTTCTTGCATATCTCTCGTCTATTTTTCTCTTATGCTCTTCTAGTTCCATCCCTTCCTCACCTCATTTCATCATCTCTTGGATCCCTTCCACTAGGTCCATTCTCTCTCTCTCTCTCGTTTCCCCCCTTCTTTACACCTCCCCTTTCACATGAGGGGGTTTACTTGACCATCATATTGGGCTCCATGCACATTATCCCCTTTTCTACGAACACCATTTTTATATATAGTGCAATTCCTTCCAACAGTCTCTTGCTAGGGATGAAAACAAACGTTTTTTCAGTAGCGTTGAAGGAATCACTGCACTCAATAGAAAAATCAACTATATAACCTTCCTTAACCCATTCAAAACATAATTCAAATGCTCTAGCCCACTTATTATCCACATATTCCAGCCTATTGGTTGTATTCTAGTCCCACACCAGTGATTCTTGGGATCCCAAGACAATGTTAATTGTTGTTTACCTCTTTATCAACCCATATAATAAAAAAGGAAAATCAACAAGGAAAATTACATGTAAATCATTATAGATGTACCTTTATTTCCATTGATCTAGATTGATATTTAGATTCCTAGTCTCTCATCGCACGAACTTGTCTTCCTTTGCAAATATCCAATATTGTATCTCCTCTTGATAAGGTTTCCACCTCATTCTTTCCCTTCACCATGTAGTACAAAACCTTTAGGTCCCGACATTGAAACCATTTTTTGGTCATTTCTATCCTCTAAGGGGTTAATGACCCAAGGTTCGTTAATATTTTACCAACAAAACCCCATTGACATATTCAATCTTCAGTCGAGGATAGAATAAGGTCTTTGATCCAGATTATTTTCGGCGCGAAATGAGAGCGGAGATATAACACAAAAATATTTAGAGATATTGCAAGAGGTACAACAATATAACAGAGATATAGCGGAAATAAACAAGAGTCATAGATATACAGTAATACACAATTTCTATTAATGAAATAATTGTACAGAGACTGTAAAAATACAGAGTGAAAGACTCGCTAGAATGGTGGTGACTTATCTCTGAGAAGAGATGTGACGGTTGCGCTCATTTGCAAGAAGATGATTGCTACAATGAGGCTCTAAGGGCCTTTCTACCATAAGGAAAATCCAAAACCCTAACCATAGAAGATGAAAAGCCAAAAGGTTTGCAGGCCCAGATGGGGGTAGTTGATACGTCAACTTCCCGAGGGCATAACTTTTGCATACGATCTCCGTTTGGGGTGCTCGATACACCATTAGAAATATCTATCTGAGGACTACAACTTTTGTGTGAGCAACATCAAAATGTGTTCCATGTTGCTCCCTGTTTTCCAAAAAAACGTTGTTTAGGGCCTCAAAACGGCTCCGAAAGTTCAGGACCCGAAAAACTGCTAAAAATAGTAAATTACCAAAATTGCCATAAAACTCTTTTGAGCCAGTGGGAAAAGGTGGGTGGCCACCGATATCCACCTGGATCAATTCTCCCTCCTTAGGAAGCAATGGTCTCCATTGCGTTGAGTTCCCGGGGGAGAGGGGAAAGCAATTGTTGAATCTGAATCTTGGTGAGCTGCTTGCCTTGCTAGAGACATTGCGTTGCTTGGTTTGTTGAAGGTTGTCACGAACCTGTGGCTGGAAGGGTTGGACCTTTTTAACCAGTCTGGCTACATGAGATGACTATGTGCAGAAGGAATCTTTGCGCTTTGTTGCAACCTTGTCGATTTGCTTCTGTTGGATAGAAGGTGTTTGGGCCAAGGTTGTAGTGGTTGCAATATCCTTATGTTCACCTTTTGAACAGATTGTGAAAAATATAAATTTTGTAGAATGAGATACTACCATGGAACACTTTTTAGGTGGGACAATAGTCAGAATTACCTCTGGTATTCTGTAGAGATGACCCCCCAAGGTAACAATGACACTACGGGGTCGAGACTCATAAATAGCATGGCGCTTCCACATATATGGTTGGCCCAAAAAAACATCACAGACATCCAATGGGGAAATATCACATGATACCTCATCCTTGAAGGGATGGATGACATATGACAATCGACATTGTTAGTTGACACGAAGATCTTGTCCTTGGCGAAGCCACCCGATGTTGTATGGTTACGGGTGTGGTGTTGTCGACAATCCCAACTGTTTGATGACCTCCGCTGAGATGAGGTTCTTCTGGCTTCTTCTATAAACAATAAAATGAAGTGGGGTCCCCTTCACCCACATCTGTGAATGAAAAAGGTGCTCCCCCTCTTCTGGATCTGTTGGTTCTTCTGGTTGAATTGATGTGGTTGTGACAATAGCAGTGGGGTCTGCGTCGATGATCTGTCTTTTACCAGTATTTTCATAATCAGATTCTGAATTAGGGTTCGGCTCCTTGTCTTTGATCTTGGCCACCAATGATTATTTTGAGCGACATTCATCGATGTTGTGCCAAGGGCCTTTGTGGAAATCGCACCATTTTCCGGTGTTTTTCTTTGTCTTCTTGTGACCCTTCTTTTCCTGTGGCTTAGACTGGTTTTCAGGAAGTTGTTTGTTAGGGCCATCTTTCTCATACTATGGTTGTTGTGGATTTTCATAGCCGAACTCCCGTTTGTTCTGGTGCTTAAACTTCTTCTCGATTTTAACAGCATATCGATAAGCAGAACCGAGTGATGAGATGTCCAGAAAATCCATTTCAGTTTGGATGTATCTGTGTAGAGCCCCTCGGTATTTTAGAACCAAATTTCATTCAGAGTCCTTGATACCCAGCTTGGTGAGTAAGGTATGGAAGGTATTGATGAACTCCGGAACTTCTTGGCCCCTCTCTTGCCACAGTGTGGTCCATCTCATGTATTGGTCCTCATAGTTGTCAACAGGGTAATATTGTTCCTTTAGTGCATCCATGAAAAAATACCAAGTGGGCTCAGCCCCATATATTCCAGAATCCTATGTGGAACTCTGCTCCCAGTAAGTTTCCCACCAATGTTTGACATGGGGGAGAGATTTAAGGAGTGGAAAGGTGATCTTTTCTCTGTCGAAAAAATTGTGAACAAAGAAATAACCTTATAGTAGATTTAACCATGTGTCTAGGGCTTCTACATCTATTTGTCCTTCAAATACTGGAATATCAAAATTAACATGTACCTTGAACGGCGAGGTGCCTCCAAAGTGGCCTCTTGAAGAATATGTGCATGTTTCTATCGGAAGGCGTTGAAGGATGTGGGAAAAAGTCTCCATCATTTCGTCCCTCTATTGTGTGAGAGCTTGCTCAAGCAACAGATTGATAGAATCGTTTGCTCTGTCGTTTTTATTGCATTCCGCCATTGAGGGTCTATTAGGTGTGCGAGAATGATTGTCCTCAAGAGAGACAAGCTCGAGACCCAACTTACTATACTCAGACCTCGTCAGGGACATGCACTGAAAACGATCAAGAGCAGCCTGCTCTGATACCACTGACCTGGATTATTTTCGGCACGAAATGAGAGCAAAGATATAACACAGAAATATTTAGAGATATTGCAAGAGGGACAACAATATAACAGAGATATAGAGGAAATAAAAAAGAGTCACAGATATACAGTAATACACGATTTCTATTAATGAAATAAATCTACAAAGATTGTAAACATACAGAGTGAAAGACTCGCTAGAATGGTGGTGGCTTATCTCTGAGAAGAGATGTGATGGATGCGCTCATTCACAAGAATATGATTGTTACAATGAGGCTCTAAGGGCCTTTTTACCATAAGGAAAATCCAAAACCCTAACACCGGAAGATGAAAATCCAAAAGGTTTGCGGGCCCCGATGGGGGTAGTTGATACGTCATCTTCCCGAGGGCGTAACTTTTGCATACAATCTCCGTTTGGGGCGCTCGATACACTGTTCCCTGTTTTCCCAAAAAAACGATGTTTAGGGCCTCAAAACGGCTTCAGAAGTTCAAGACCTGAAAAACTGCTAAAAATAGTAAATTACCAAAATTGCCAGAAAATTGTTTTGAGCCAATTGAAAAAGGTGGGTGGCCATCGATATCCACCTGGATCAATCTCACTCAATATGCCATGAGAATCATAGAGATCATTAGTCTTGTGCAGGATGTGAAGGCACAAAGAATATAGGAAACCTCCAGTCGTTAATAATTCATTCATCCATCATGCACAGAAATAATAAAACATAGACATACATTCAAGTTAGAAATCAGTAAATGCAAAGATAAATGTTCTTAGGATATACTCATTCATTCCATTCATGAAAGATAGTTTAATATAATGCAGTCATAGCCTACTCAAAACACATTCAGATTCAACAACAGAGGTGAGCCATGCACTTAGACCTTAATCTATTTTCTCTCTCATGTAAAAACCAAACTAAACAAGAAGTAATATAGAAATTCTTACTCCAACACCAACGCACTTTGTTATCTAGTGATTTCCTTATTGTAATTAGATTAGCAGCTCACAAAACAAAATTACACTACTGAAATATTCAACTCAATATCATGCAACGAAAGCATAAACTAGGAAACCAAATCAAGCACACATGAACACCATAATTTTGGGTAAATACCCCTAGAAAAAACCCGGAGGGAAAACCAGTGGTGAGAATGATTTTATTATGCTAAAATCAGGGCTCTTGTAACATGCATAATGGCTCACTAAGAGAAATACAACTGCAGACTAACCTGGCAAGGGTTGACCTGTTGTACAATCAATCATAGCACACTTTTCTAGGCATCTGCAATTGTCTCTTCTGTGACCCATGGATATTTGTGGATTTCCTCACTATGATCCACATATGTCCATGACTAACTCCTATGTGGCACGCAGATGTGTACGAAAAACCTGTACGGAAAGCTTCGTACTCTCCAACACTTTCTTGTGGGTTCCTTTTGTTGAAACCCACCCATGTATGCCTATGTTCTCTCTTCTCCTTGACCTGTATGATTTATAGATGAAGGTCCTTCACCTATCCAATATCTTGAACCAAATTCCTTCATGATCCAATAATCTGTGTCGAATCTCTCAACACCTGTCAAGTGTAAGCAAAAGTCCTTCTTTGCTTCTACACTCTTGAATGACTCCACACTAGAAAAAATCATTATTTTCTATATTTGTGTGAATGTGTCTTTCTCCTTCTCCTAGCCTTTCTTTTATAATCATGAGTTACAATCTATTTCTAATCTTAAAAGTGATCTGCGGTTGAGATTACTTCTCACACTCACTTTTAGATTTATATTACATGTTGCATGTTAAGTACTTTTAGCATGTCTCATAAATAACTCAATTAACTAATTACATAATTAATTAATAAAAGAAATTTACTTTAATAATTCCTTTAACTAAAGTAAATTCAAGAGTATAAGTATTTGGATGATTTCCACACGTCTAGACACATAGACCTAAGCGTAAATACATGTCTGATGCTACCACTAACATCAACACTCCCTCATAGAGAGGAAGTTATTTCCTAAAGAGCCACCTAGAACCGGTTCTGCCTTCGACTCTGGAACAATGTCACACACATCATCCTGCATACTAGCATTCCTCCAACCATGTTGGTTAGTTGCTCCCCGAATACTGGAAGACTCGAAATCGATGACACTACATATCAATGCCACAAATTTTGGAAACTATGTCGAAGGTCCGATCTCCCTTAATGTTCTCCTAGACTCTTCTTGCTCTAGAGCATCCATCAATTCCATCTCGTACCAACTCGGTCTCCTACCAGAAATGGAAGGGGCTAACTCCCTCTTCCCCTATGAAGGTTCACTCCCCACACTAGAATTTTGTGAACTCTACTCATCCTTCTGCTACTCACCCTTCATAGCCTCATGCTTCTTGTCCTCTATCATTGATATCGATCCATGATCTAAGATCCCCTCGGATAATCTTATAGGATGGCCCCTCAACATATATAACATATTGTCTTTGACACCAATTCTCACTGTTGTGTCAGGGCTATCTCCCTCTAAACATATGAGTACTTTCCCTCTCTGAAAATTAACTACAAAACCCAAGTCCTCCAAAACTAAAACTGAGAGAAAGTTCTTTTTTAGTTCTGGTACATACAACACATCTTCCACCTCCAGAAAACCTCCTAACTTGAGATGGAACATGACTGTCTCAACTCCTTCTACACCACACTTGGAATGAGTTCCAAGATTCACATGTAAATCTGATTCTATCTCTGACCAGCTGGTGAATCACTCATGTGTCCCCGTCATGTGACGAGAAGCACCATTGTCCAAGTACCACGCACTCCTTGGGTAGGTGTTGGTAGAGAGGCATGTGAACATTGAGAATTCCTTCTCAAAATTTGATTCAAACTCATCTAGTTGTGTCTTTGTTGATGTTGTTGTCTACATATTCTCTCATCTCTTCTTCTTTGGACATTGTGATGCATAGTGCCCAAACTTGTGGCACGTGAACCACTTTATTTTACTCAATTCCTTAACTGGCTGTGATGTTGAATCCTCACTATTACCCTGCTTGTTGGAACCCTTTCATTTTCCCTTCCTTGTCTTACTGACAAGGGATAAGTTCTCCTCCTCTTCATCTTCCTACTTTCCACTCTTAGACTCCTCCCAAGTCTCTTCCTGGATGAAATCATCCTAAATTATTTGCCAATCTGGGATATTCTCTCGAGCAAAAAATCCTTTGAAAAATGGTTCCCATGACTTGGGAAGACCATTCAATGCCACGTTCATGAGATTTGCATCCCTTTTTTTCTCCCCTATGGATGCAATTTCATCACACACCACTATGATCCTCATGAGATACTTGATAGCATTATCTGATCTAGACATCTAAACCGATATGAGTTTATTCCTTAAGATCATCTTCCTATTCATGTTCTTGCTTTGGAATAAAATTACCAAGGAATCAAACATCTCTTTGGTCATCTTCTTCTTGTTTAGGTGAGGGATTATATGATCCTTCACAGAATCTAGAAGGACTCTTTCTACTTTGATCTCCTTTTTTTGTGAGCATATAAAGTTGTCGGATCTGTCGGTGGAGTAACTTCTTTATCCACTAACTCCAAACGGTCATACTCCTTCAATGCCAAAGTAACTCTTTATTTCCAAGATAGGAATTTGGATGCTCCATCCAATCTGTCTTCATCTCTCAATGGTGTTGTTTCCATCCCTAGGACCTGATAAAATATTTTGGAAATAAACTGTTGTTGGGAAAATACGCATGTACTAATCTAGCTTCCCTTTAGACAATGTGCTTTGATACCATGTAGAAATTCTTACTCCAACACCTAGGTACTTTGCTATCTAGTGATTTCCTTACTGCAATCAAATCAGCAGCTCACACAAAAAAATACACTATTGAAATATTCAACTCAATATCATGCAACATAAGCATAAACTAGGAAACCAAATAAAGCACACATGAACACCATAATTTTGGGTATACACCACTAGAAAAACCTTGGAGGGAAAACCAATGCTGAGAAAAAAAACTTTATGCTAAAATTAGGGCTCCCGTAACATGGATAATGGCCCACTAAGATAAATACTTCTGCAAACTAACCTAGCAAGGGCTGACCTATTGTACAATCAATTTTGGCATAATTTTCTAGGCATTCGTGACTGTCTCTTATGTGACCCGCAGATATCCATGACTTTCCCCACTGTGACCCACAGATGTCTGCAATTGTCTCCTCTTTTTCTCGTGGTTGTGTAAGGAAAACTTGTACAGAAATCTTTGTATGCTCCAAGACTCTCCTTTGGCTTCCTTCTGTTGAAACCCACCTGCATATCCATATGTTATCTCTTCTCCTTGACCTGTATGATCTCTAGATGAAGGTCCTTCTTCACCTATCCAAGATCTTGAACCACATTCCTTCATGATCCAATACTCTGTGTCAACTCCCTCAACACCTTTCAAGTGTAAGAAAAATTCATTTGCTTCTACACTCTCGAATGACTCCACACTAGTGAAAGTCCTTCTTTGTTATCTCTGTGTGAAAGTATCTTCCTCGTTCTCCTAGCCTTTCTTTTATAATCATGAGTTACAATCTATTTATAATATCAAAAGTGATATACGGTTGAGATTACTTCTCACATTCACTTTTATATTTAGATTACATGTTGCATGCTAAGTACTTTTAGCATGTCTCATAAATAACTCAATTAACTAATTACATAATTAATTAATAAAATCAATTTATTTTAATAATTTCTTTAACTTAAGTAAATTCAAAGTAGAAGGATTTGGACGATTTAAACACGTCTATACACATTGACCTGTACGGAAATACCTAATCGATGCTACCACTAACATCAACAAGTAACACCTAAGATTTTTTGATCTCTAGTTAATCCAGATTTAGGAGCGGAAGGAACTAATTAACAGACTGAATAAAATAAACACAGAGATATGAAGAACGACACATATATCCAGTGAACAATATATTTTATTGAATAAATGAAATAGGATGAAACTATAAAACTGCAGAACTGAAACACTTGCTCGAATGGTGGTAGTTATCTCTGAGAAGAGATGTGGTTGCTTCGCGCATATCTCTGAGCATAATGATTACAATGAGGCTCGAGAGGAATTTTTGATATTACTCATGAATGCCAAAACCCTAGACATCCAAAAACGTAACCCTAGGAGATGAAACACCAAAATTTATGTGGGCCCCTATGGTTAAGTTGGTACCTCAACTTCCTGGGGTTGTAACTTTTGCATATGACCTTCGTTTTAGGCACGTGATAGCCCATTGGAAAGGACATTTAGATATCTGCACATTATGTCGTCAAACTCTAACTTTTTCTACAATTTGACTATGGCGGGATAAAAAAACATTGTTAAGGGCCCCAAAATGACCCTAGAAGTACAACAAGATGTGTTGACATGAAAAAATACAAAATAAGCTAGTTGTATTAGATGGGAGGTCACCAATATCCACCTGGAAGATGTATAGGGCTTCAGACAGCCTCGGAACTGTAGAACCCACAATTACAAAGAAGTATTGAAGAACGTGTTCAACTAAAAACCGTCAAGAGGAGCCAATTGGAATAGTTGGGTGGCCACCAATATCCACCTGGATAAGTCCTCCCCCCTTAGGAAGAAATGGTCTCCATTGTGTTGAGTTCCCCATTAGGTGAGGAAACTTCTATTGAATTTGGCCCTGGTTGAGCCACTTTACTTGGTGGAGGAGTTGCCCTGCCTTGACAACTCGATAAAGATGGATCCTCTGTTGGTGAGTGCCCTTGACATGTGTGTCCACTATATGATCAATGGATGCGTGTTCCATGCAATCAGGGTTGAGCTCTGTTGGTTTCATTTGTTATGAAATCTATGTGGTGTCCAATAATGGTGGAAAATATGGTTGAAGGAGGTCCACATTGAACATTGGGTGAAAGCCAAGGAACGATGGAGTGTTGAGCTCAAAATCATTGCTACCCACAACCTTGGTGATAGTGTAAGGCCCATAGCAAAGTGGGCGGAGCTTCCGATGGGGCCCTGTAAGATGCTCCTTATGCATATGTAATCAGACTTTGTCTCCAACCTAAAACTAGTGTGGTACCCTGTGTTGATCATGGCGTTGCTTGTACTTAGAATTGAATTTCTACAAATCTCATGGACATGTTGGCAGATGTGTTGAATCCACTCAATGAATATGGTGGCTTTTTCGGTCTCATACTGAACATGGGAAGATTATTCCTGTGTGGTGGAAATAGGTAGTGCAACCTCAATGGCACCCAAGGGTTGGAATCCCAGCCCCACTTGAAATGGGCTATGGTCGATGGAGCTATGGAGAACCATGTTGTAACTGTGTTGAACATAGTGGAGAGTCTCATCCCATGTACACGGATGCTTAGAGTTGTACATGTGCATGATGTGAACAACCATCCGATTGATTACCTATGTTTGGTCATTTGTTTGGGGGTGGAAAGCAATGGATTTAGTGAGCTTGTTGTCCAACAATGGCCAGAAACTCAACCAAAATGTGATGAGGAACATGTTGTATCGGTCAGAGATGATAGTTTGTGGTATCCCAAAATGGACCCACACTCGTTCGAAGAAGAGATTCATAGTATCTATCATTGTGATATTCTTCTTCCAGGTTGTGAGGATGTCCATCTTCGAAAATCAATCAACGACCACAAATACACAATCATTGCCTTTCTTGGTGGATGGAAGGCCAGACATGTAATCCATTGAGATGGATTCCCAAGGCTTCTTGAGAGTAGGAAGAGGGGCGTATAATCCTTGATTCTTGATGGATAGCTTGGAAATGGAAAAGGCAGTGCAAAATCTGATATACTTGCTGACGTCTTGTCGAAGTTTGGGCCAATAAAAATGTTTTTGTAGAATGGCCACAATTTTCTCCACGCCAAAATGTCCTGACATCCGACTGTGGTGGGATTCCCAAATAATCTTTGCACGCTCGCTTGTAGGAACACAGAGATGACCCATATGGCATAATAGTTTGTCCTGAACATGAAAATTGATGACAACCGCGCATGTACCCAAAATTTGATAGGTGGTGGGGAAGTATGAATCTTGTTGATAAAGTTGGGGCCACTCAGATGCCTCATGTCCATGGGAATGAATAAAAATGGTGAGTGCACCCACATGAGGTTGACTAAGGCATTCAATGACACGATTTAAGCTCCATGTCTTATACTTGATGTTGATATGGAACTTCTCCAGGTAGGTGGACCACTTATGATGGTGGTCGTTCTGCAATTTCCCATGTCTCTGTATGAACTAAATAGGCTTGTGATCAGTGTGGATGATCGTCTCCTTTCCAATAATGTAACGTTTCCATTGACGACAAGATTTTACAATGGAATATATTTCTTTTTTATAGGTGGGGTATTTTTGGACAACATCTGAGAGTGTCTCACTATGGTATGTCATCGGATGACCATGTTGAGTGAGAAACATGCCTACAACATAGTCAGATGCATCCACCTCAATATTGAACGGTTGTTGCATATTGAGAAAGGAGAGTATTGGAGTTGAGCACAAACGATGCTTCAGATCATCAAATGCTCATTTTTGTTCCTTCCCCCACATGAACTTTTCCCTACCACCACCCTTGGTCACTTGGATGAGAGCCAATGCAATATGGGAGAATCCCAACACAAACCATCAGTAGAAATTGGCCAGTCCCAAGAAACTTCGAAGATCGGTTAGTGTGGTCGGGGCTGGCCAATCACAGATGACTTGGATCTTAGTTGGATCAACATGTACCCCATACTCATCAATAATGTAGCCCAAGTATTGGACCTTATTCATTCCAAATGAGAATTTTTCCAAGTTGGCATATAGCTTGTGCTGTCGTAGAGTGCTCAAAACCTGTTGAATATGTTGCATGTGCTCCTCCCAAGTTCTATTGAAGATGAGGAATTCATCCAAATATACCACCACAAAAGAGTTGGTGAAGGGTCTCAATACATCATCCATCAACCTCATGAAAGTGGTTGGTGAATTTAAGCCAAAGGGCATGACCATCTAGTCAAAGAGACCTTATTTAGATTTGAAGGTTGTCTTCCATACATCAGTTGGTTCTATGGGAACCTGGTGGTAGACAGACTTTAGGTCAATCTTGTTGAAGAAATTTTCTCCCTTTAGTTGGTCAAGAAGGTCATCAATCCTAGGGATTAGGTATCAGTTCATGATTGTGATTTTTTTTAATACTCTATACTCAATGTAGAGTCTCCAAGTCTCGTCCTTCTTCTGCACCAATACAATCCGGCTTCCACAAGGGGAGGAGTTGAGTTTGATGTTCCCTTTTTGAAGAATCTCTTGCATATAACGCTTGATTTCATCACTTTCCATCAGCAAGTGACGATAGACTGGTCGATTAGGCAGAGGTGCTCTGAGGGTTAGATCAATTGGATGCTTGAATTGGTAATGTGTCAGTACCTCGATGGGTGAGGAGAAGATGTATATGTACTCTTCCATGATCTCGTTCACTTGATTTTGCTGCAAAGAGAGGCTCTGTGTAGAGGACACGGGTGTGGTTGTGGCCTTCTACTTACTGTGAGCACGGACACATAAAGAAGACGAACTTCCCGGTATGTGAAATAACCTTCCTACATTGCTTAGCAGCGATTAAAGAAATAGTGGTATGTGACGCTACCTTTGGTACCCTGTACAATTGTTTACCTAAAGTAATAATAACATTGTGGGGTCTAAACTCATACACAGCATGACACTTCCACAAATATGGTTGTCCTAAAATAACATCACATACTTCAAGGGGAGAAATATCACACAATACCCCATCTTTGAAAGGCTTGATGTCGTAGGTCAGATGACATTGTTGGCTGACACGTAGATCTCTTCCTTGGCGAAGCCAGCGACGATGTAGGGTTGCAGGTGCGATGTCGTGGGCAGGTCTAGCTGCTTGACAACCTCTTTTGAGATCAGGTTCTTTTGACTGTCACTATCGACAATAAAATGAAGTGGATCACCCTTTACCCACATCTGTGAGTGAAAGAGGTGTTCCCCTTCCTCTAGTTCTTCTAGTTCACTTGGCTGGACTTTGGTGGTAGCAAGAGTAGCACTAGGTTCAACATCGATAATCTGCTTCCCTCCTTCAGGATTTGATTCAGAATCAGAATCGACCTCTAACATGGTAGTATTGTTATTTAATGGAATCCCGGAAGGAATCCCATATAGGGGCAACCAAAAATATTGAATATTAATATATGGCCCTTTGCTCAGAGTAAGTGTCCCACCGGTCCTTAACATGGGGGACGACCTTGAGGAGTGAAAAAGTAATCTTTTCCTTATCTAAAAAATTGTGGACTGAAAAATACCCTTCGATCAAATTAGACCATTTATCTATAGCGTATGCATCTATCAGTCCTTAAAATAATGGAATATCATAATTTACATGTACCTTGAAGGGGGTTTCATGGTTTCTTGATGAAGATGCTCCTCCTGTGGGAAATCGTCGAAGGATCTATGCAAATTTGCCCATCATTTTGTTCCTTTGTTGTGCAAGGTATTCCTCGAGAAACATTTTAAAAGGATCTCCTACTCCATCATCTTTTTTTTCATCTCCCATGGGTTGTTGTCGGGCTCAGCGCGACCGATCTTGCAATTGCTTGATCGGTTCAAGTCCCAACCTCTTGTACCCAAATCTTGTCGGGGACATGCACAAAGAAAAATAAATGAAGAGAAGACTGCTTTGATGCCACTGATCCAAATTTAGGAGCGTAACGGACTTATTAACAGACTAAATACAATAAACACATAGATATGAAGAACAAGATATATAACCAGTGAACAATATCTTCTATTGAATAAATGAAATAGGATGAAACTGTAAAACTACATAACTCAAAACACTTTCTCGAATGGTGGTAGTTATCTCTGATAAGAGATGTGGCTTCTACGTGCATTCTTCTGACCAAAATTATTACAATGAGGCTCCAGAAATCTTTTTGATACTACTCATGAATGCCAAAACCCTAGACATCAAAAAACCTAACCCTAGGAGATGAAACACCAAAATTTATGTGGGCCCCTATGCGTAATTTGGTACCTCAACTTCCCAGGGTCGTAACTTTTGCATACAACCTTCGTCTTAGGTGCGTGATAGCCCGTTGGAAAGGTCTTTTAGAGAACTACACATTACACCATCAAATTATTACTCTGTCTACAATTTGACTGTGGCAGGCCAAAAAAACATTGTTAAGGGCCCCAAAATGGCTCTGGAAGTACAAAAAGATGTGTTGACATGAAAACATACAAAATAAGTCAGTTCGATTATATGGGAAGCCATCGGTATCCACCTGGAAGATGTTTAGGGCTTTAGCCAGCCCCGGAAGTGTAGAACCCACAAATACAAATAAGTACATAACAATGTGTTGATCTAAAAACTTTCAAGAGGATCCAGTTGGAATAGGTGGTTAGCCACCAATATCCACCTAGATATCAGTCCTCCCCCCTTAGGAACAAATGGTATCCATTTCATGGAGTTCCCCCATCAAGTGAGGAAACTTTTGTTGAATTTGGTCGTGGGTGAACCACTTTCCTTGGTGGAGGAGTTGTCGTACCTTGACAACCTAATAAATTTGGATCCTATAATAGCGAGTGCCCTTGACCTATGTGTCCACTATCTAATCAATGGATGTTTGTTCCATGCATTTAGGTTTGATTTATGTTGGTGTCAATTTTTCTACGATCTCGGAGGTGTCTAGTAATGGTGGAAACTATGGCCGAAGGAGGTCCACATTGAAAACTGGGTGCAAGCCAAGGAAGGGTGGAGTGTTGAGATCAAAAGCATTGTTACCCACAACCTTGGTGATAGTATAAGGCCCATAGAAAAGTGGGAGGAGATTCCGATGGGGCCCTGTAAGATGCTCCTTCTGCAAATGTAACTAGACTTTGTCTCCAACCTAAAAATGGTGTCGTACCCTATGTTGATCATGGTGTTCCTTGTACCTAGCATTGGATTTCTACAAAATATCATGGACCTGTCGGCAGATGTGTTGAATCCATTTAATGAATATTGTGGCTTTGTTGGTCTCAAACTGAACATGGTAAGAGTTTGTCTGTGTGGTGGCAAGAGGTAGTGCAACATCAATGGGACCCAAGGGTTGGAATCCCATCCCCACCTGAAATGGGCTAGGGTCGATGGAGATATGGAGAGCCATGTTGTAATTGTGTAGAACATAAGGGAGACTCCCATGCCATGTACGCAAATGATTAGAGTTGTACATGCGCAGGATGTGCACAGTCATCTGATTGATGACCTATGTTTGTTCATCTATTTGGGGGTGGAAAGTAGTGGATTTAGTGAGCTTGGTGTCCAACATTGACCCAAGACTCAACCAAAATGTGTCAAGGAACCTGTTTTCCTGGTCAGAGATGATGGTCTATGGTATCCAAAAATGGACTCACACTCGTTCAAAGAAGATCTTGGTAGTATCTATCACCGTGGTATTCTTCTGGCAGACTGTGAGGATGGCCATCTTTGAAAATCGATCAATGACCACAAATACATAATCATTGCCTTGCTTGGTGGATGGAAGGACAGACATGTAATCCATTGAGATAGATTCCCAAGGCTTATCAGGAGTATGAAGAGGGGTGTGTAATCCTTGCTTCATGATGGTTGGTTTGTAAATGGCACAAGCAGTGCAAGATCTGATATACTTGTTGACGTCCTGTCAAATTTTGGGCCAATAAGATTTCACAGATTACCGCCAAGAAGATAGTCAAAATGAAGAAATACCACAGAAGAGGCACATGTTTGCGAGACAAGACAATAATGATACTAGTACATGCAACAGTGGTTAATACTTCATTAATCAATGACTATCAATATTAGTGTACATGGGCATAAATAGTAGTAAATATTGATGAAGTCAATGTTTGCAATAATGGCAATGACATATAATGTTACTTGTCAATAAACACTGGAATGATATAGCATCTAATGAAAATATTTAATCCTTAAATTAATCAAATGCATTAAATATCACTAATAGCTCATATACAAAGGTTGTTGCGTCACTATGCTAGAGATGATGTCAGCTTTTCCTAGGGTTAGTATGATAGGCAAGGAGGTCAACGTTTTGTTATTTAGCCAATGAAAATTATCAATACATCAATGTATATCATGGGATGACCTAGCCATGGTGTTTTCTATCAATCAAAATCTCATTTAAGGCATGACGTCATCATCAACTTCTAGGTTAGTAGACGTTAGGGTTAGTTAGGGTTTCAAATTTGAAAGTTTAGAAAGATTGTTTTTGGCATAACAAGCTCAACGTTGGAGAGAAAGACCAGTGCCTTCGGGTATTATGGAGTCAAAATAAAGGGCAAGATCTCGGGAGGATCTAAATCTAAAGACTAGAGAGTTAGGTTCTATGGTGCTGCAATGGCAGGGCCCTAGAATCAAAACCCTAAGGGGAGGAGGCTCATTCCGGTGTTGCTTAAGCAAGGCCTCATGCTCCTCCC
>ML804950.1:43132-59100 GCA_009831015.1 Picea engelmannii | reverse complement strand
TATACTTAGCGTAGGTTACCAATGTATTCCATATGGTTAAAATAATATGCCAAAGAGAGGAGGCACACGAGTTTGACCCCGAGACCTCCCCAAACAAACACCCTATTAATACCTCCGCCAAACGACTAGGTTGGTTAATCCACCTAGATTTTTATTTAAAAATTGAAACTTGCCTATTCATGGGGGGAGGACCAGGGCACGCGACCGTACGGCCAAGGCACAAAATTTGAGAAATATTCCTTTTAATTTATTGTAGGTTGCAGGCATGGAAACTGAGATGGAATTTCTCTTGGGCCTGAAAGTGCCAGACTCAGATCAAGGCATGGAGACAGTCGTATTTGGCTAATTTGATGCCATGAATTTAGTGGTGTTGTTTTTTTTCTAATCTGAGCAAAGCTTCTGCAGCTTAATTCCAGAATGAGGTATACTTATGTATTTTTCCAAATTCTTTTGTTGAGTTAATAAAAAGGCCTACCCATTTGAGAGAAGGACCCAAAGATGTAGTCCACGAGGGATGAACTCTGTTATCAAGTTTTTGTGTTCAGATCTGATGCTTATGTCTCTTTATCATTGAGATTTCCTTCTTTATGGTGCATTTCCATTTATGCTCATTTAATACAATTCTTTAATAAGTCACGTCGATGAAAATATCTCGGACCAGATAAAGTGAAGTAGAGCACCAAGAATGGTAGGGGAACATTATAGAAACAATGAGGAAGAACATCCCAAGATCAGGTTGGATTGAATTGAGTGTATTTTGGCCATGTTTACATCAATGGGGTCACAACTATTGGCAATGGAGTGCAAGGAAACTCCATTGATAGAGGCTTGTCATGAAGACCCCAAGAAGGAAGAAAATTAGCTAGAGATAGAGTGTAATACTAAGCCAAATATGCGAGAATCTAGTTATAGTATGACATATGTACCTTTCTGTGTTGAGGCCAAGGTGGACATTGTTGGGTTGTTATATTCTTTGTAGTGAAAGAACAATCATTTGATTGTCTAGTTGAGGTGGATTGACTGGGTGAAAAGTTGATTCGATGGTTAATTCAAGGTCAAAGTGATCAATGGGAAATTCGAAGTCGAAGTGATCAACATGAAGTTGAAAGGTTAGCCGACATGAGGTTGATAGGAGGTCGAGTGGTAACCCATTGAAGACAAACTAGAGGTCTACTGGTAACCAACTAGAAGTTGACTATAACATAATATCGAGATTCACAGGATTGTAAAGAATCATATACATGGATTTGTAATTGTTTTTGGGCGCCATGCTTTAGGGTTTTGCATGATGTAAATCCTATAAATGACGTGCATTGTAAGTGTAATAAGTTGATCTTCAAGTTAGTGTTACTGGTCATGTAGATGTAATCTGAATTGGTTGCAGGGTTGTTCTTGTGTAAATCAAGAGAGTATGATGGCGTTTGTGTCTTAGGTGTAGACCAATTTTAGTCATGTGACTCTTTATTCAATGAATGAATGAGACAACAAGAAATAAAGGCACTCAAGGAATGTTGGTTTTCTCATTTTTGGGTTTCCGGGGTAAAATATGTGTGTACTTGTGTGATTTTCATTTATTTCTTTCTTATATATGTCATCTCTTTCATAGTTGGTTTAGTGTAAGGGTTAGTTTACCCAACATTTGGTATTAGAGCGTATTTTTTGCTCTGCATAAGTCATATCAGAGCAAGGTTAAGCAGATCTTGGATCTGAGCTAAACCTAGGTCTAGTGGGAATTGTAAGTTAGTGATCCTTTAAGTTGTGCTTGAAAGAATGGAAAGCACTTCGAGGATAGATATAGAAAAAATAAATGGCAGGAATTTTGAGCTTTGGAAGCTTAAGATGGAATATATTCTTGTAGATTTAGAATAATGGGCAGTTGTGAGCCCCAGAACCTTTCTTACGGGTATGTGGGGTGAAGTATGGGAGAAACTTGAAAGACGGGTAAGGAGTATGATTTTATTTTTCATGCATATTTGGTGTTCTTGAATGTCTCAAGTCAAGACTCTACAAAGAAATTGTGGGAACATTTGGGAAGCTTGTACTAGTTGAAATATCTAGTAAATAAGTTCTTTCTTCTGAAGAAACTATATTTTATGAAGATGAGTGATGGGAGATCGGTAACAAAGCACATGAATGAATTCAATATTGTAATAAGTCAGTTATTTTTTGTGGATATTAAAATCACTAAGGAGGAGAAATTTATTATCATGTTATGTTCTTTGCTAGACTCATGGGATAGCTTAGTTGTGGCTATAAGGAGTAATTCAACCACATGAATGCTTGAATATGTGGTTGCATCTCTTTTTTCAGAAGAAATCAGACAAAAGAACATGGAAGGATTGACTAAATATGCCTTGATGGTGAGAAGGAAACCAATTGACATAGATAAAGGAAAATTATCCTATAGAAAGTCTAAGTCAAAGGGTATATGTAAATCCCCGGTTCAATCGATGAGAAGATGTTGGAAATGTGGTAAATTTAGACACTACAAGAGAGACTACAAGTTGAAGGTGATTGAGATCATCCTAGGATCTTACGAGAAGCAGTCGACTAAGAGAAAGACTACTCTAGATCAAGGAGGCGATGTGTTTCTAGCGTCGACCAGCACACAGTTGGATCATGATGCTTGGTTGATCGAATCAAGTGCATCCTTTCACATGACACCCCCCCGAGAATGGTTATGTGAATCTGAGAGATATGAAGGGGGATATGTATTCTTGGGGGACAAATCAACAAGCCAAATTGTCGGACGAGGAAGAGTCCGACTGATATTGCAAGATGGTAGGAGAAGGACCCTTCCAAGTGTGATACATATTCTGGGTTTGGAAATAAATCTGGTATTTGTCAACAAAATGAGTGATGTAGGTGTGCAAACTTTACTTTAGAAGGATATATGCAAAATCGTCAGGGGAGATATGGTATTAATGAAAGGAATTTGGATTGGAACCCTATACAAGTTGTTAGGGAATATCGACTCGACTGGATGAAACAACATTATTATTCCTGAAGTCGACTATATTTGACTCAACTCAGGCCAAGTTAATACAAATTGACTTCATTGTTCTTCGTCAAGTTGACATGACCATGTTTTGGTACCAAATAATGGGACATATTAGAAAAAAATTGCTTCGAGATATGCACAACAAAGGTATGGTCAAAGGTTTTCCTGATTATAATTTGGAAGTCGATTTTTGTGAAAAATTCATATATGGAAAACAAAATTGGGTTAGATTCCCATATGGACCTACAAGGGAAAAAGAGATTCTATAATTGATACACAATGATTTGTTTAGGCCTATACCAATCCCTTCACTAGGAGGATTTGTATTATGTTTCCTTCATAGATGATTTTCCAGGAAGACATGGCTATATTTCCTAAGGAAGAATTAAAAGGTTCTCGAGAAATTAAAAGTGTTAAAATCTCTTGTGGAAAACCAAATAGATAAGAATATCAAGGTGCTTAGAAATGAAAATGGAGGTGAACTTTATGGAAAGGATTTTGAGAAGTTCTGCAAGCATTATGGCATAGCACACCAAAATAACACACCATATACCCCACAACAAAATGGATTTTTCGAAAGAATGAATAGGAAGTTGATGGATAAGGAAAGGAGCATGCTTAGTGGTGTGGGGATCACACAAGAATTCTGGGTAAAGGAAGACTGTAGTCGACACTGCAAAATATTTTGTAAATAGGTCTCCTTCATGAATTCTCGTCGACTCAACTCCACATGAGGTATGGTTTGGTAAGAAGCCTTCTCTTTCACATCTCAAAGTCTTTGGATGTGATATATTTGTGCATGTTCCCAAGGAGAAGAGGAATAAACTGGACAACAAGGTAGTTAAGTCTATTTTCATTGGCTACAAGGATGGAATGAAATGATATAAGCTATGGGATATGCTATTGAGGAAAACAGTGTATGGTTGACATGAGATCTCCAAGGAAGTCGGAGTAACTTCCAAGTCTGGAGAAGGTCAAATGGTGAAAGAACAAAACAATTTGGTGTTTGAGATGAAGAATGAAGAACATGATTTAGATGAGTCGACTGAATTACAGGAAGAGGTGGAACAATTGAATTTATTTGTAAGGAGGTCTGAACGAGTAAGGAAATGAGATGAAAGGTATAGTCCACTTGATTTACGTTTGGCATTTGTGTTATCTTCCACTAACAAGGATCCCAAGTCAGTTAGGGAGGAAGTCAACTCAATAGAGGATAAACTCTAGAAGAATTCCATGGTAAAAGAAATGGAATCCTTGCACAAGAATGAGATGTGGGATTTGGTAGAGCTATCTAATGGAAGGAAACCCATCAGTGGAAGGTGGGTGTTCAATAAAAAGTTGAACGCAACAGGTCAAGTCAATAAATTCAAAGCTCGAATGGTAGCGAAAGGATATTCCCAAGTCGAGGGAGTTGACTTCGGTGATATTTTCCCCTATGGAAAAATTAACTTCCATTAGAGTACTAATGTCTATAACTGTAGCATTTGATCTTGAAATAGAGAAAATGGATATGAATAAAATGTTTCTACATGGGGACCTGGAAGAAGAAATCTACATGAAACAACCTGAAGAATTTGCAGTAAAGGAAAAGAAAGAGTTGGTGTGCAAATTGAAGAGATCCCTTTATGGTCTAAAGCAATCTACAAGAATGTGGTACTGAAATTTTGACACTTCCATCCTTAGTTTGGGATTTGTGAGAAGCAAGGTTTATCATTGTGTATATTCCAAGGAAGAAAGTGGCCATTTCATATATGTAGCTTTGTATATCGATGACGTATTTTTGGTCGAAAACATCATGAATGCAATAAAGGAGGTGAAGATGGAGCTATCCTCCAAGTTCGACATGAAGGATCTCGGTACAACAAAATTCATTTTTGGAATGGAGATAAAGAGAGATCAGAAAACTAGAAAGCTTTGGTTGAATCAGAGAAAGTACATTGAAACAATCTTGAAGAATTTCAACATGTAAGATTGCAAACCAATCAAGGTACCAATTCCCATGGGAGAAAAGATAATTGTTGAACAATGTCCAAAGACATGGGAAGAAATAGAGGACATGGCACATGTTCCCTATCCTAGTGTTGTTGGTAATCTAATGTATGCAATGGTATGCACTCAACCAGACATTGCTAATGCAGTGGGAGTATTGAGAAGATACATGTTGACACCTAGAAAGGAGCATTGGACTATTGTCAAGAGAGTGTTCAAGTATTTGCATGGCACAATAGAATATGCTATATGCTACCAAGGGAAACCTAAAATTGACAGGGAAGTAAATGTACATGGCTTTGTCAAGGCCAATTGGGCTGTAGATCTGGATTGATGAAGGTCAATTAGTATATATCGGATTTGTGTTCAAGATGTTCTGTGGAGCAATCAACTAGATGAGTAAGCGATAAGTGGTCATAGCCTTGTCAACAACAAAAAATGAATACATGAAAGCCACTCACACAAGAAAAGAAGCCATGTGGTTGCATCAACTATGTTCAGGGATCGGGTTTGAAAATAAATCTATGAAGATAAATTGTGACAGTCAAAGAACCCAACTTACCATTCCAGGATTAATCATATTAATGTATAATACCAATTCATGAGAGACGTGGTGGAAAGAAAGAAGGTGTGGTTGGAGAAGGTAGAAACTTTGGAAAACATAACTGACTCTTTGATCAAGTCTGCGAGTGTTGTGAAATTATCTTGGTGTAGAGAAGCAATAGGCATCGTTGCCCTAGGTCTGTGAATAAAATCAATGTTCTCATGTATCAACAAAGAATACAACAAGTGGGAAAATGTTGGGTTGTTATATTCTTTACAGTGAAAGAAAAATCATCTGACTTTCTAGTCGAGGTGGATTGACTATGTGAAAGTTAAGTCAATGGTTAAGGAAAGGTTGAAGTGATCGAACAGGAGGTCGGAGATTGAAGTGATTGACGAGAAATTCAAAGTCGAAGTGATTGATGGGAATTCAAAAGTTCAGCCAACATAAGGTCCATAGGAGCTCAAGTGGCAATTAATGACTGAATACCAGTTGGAGTTCGACTGGGTAGTTAATTGGTAACTGATTGGAAGTTGATTGTAACATAATCCTGAGATTTGTGGGATTTCATACAATCATCTACATGGATCTATAATCGGTTTTGGGTGCCATGATTTAAGGTTTTTCATGTTGTAAATCATATAAATAAGGTGTGTTGTAAGTGTAATAAGTTGATCTTCAAGTTAGTGTTATTGCTCATGTAGATTCAAGCCGATTGGATGCATGGTTGTTTTTGTGTAAAGAAAGAGAGTATGATGGAGATCGTGTCTTAGGTGTATACCAAGGTTAGTCATGTAACTCTTTATTCAATGAATGAATAAGATAACAAGAGAGAAACACACTCAAGGAATTTTTGTTTTCCCAATTTTGGGTTTTTATGGTAAAATATTTGTGTATTGTGTGTGATTTTCATTTATTTATTGCTTATATATGTCTTTTATTTCCTGGTTGGTTTAGTGTAAGGGTTATTTTACCCAACAAAAATAATTCCATATGCTAGAGAAGTGGATGCCATCAAGTTGAACAAATGGATACAATATATGGAAGTATACTTCAGTGTACATGAAGTAACTGGAAAACAAATTATTGCTTTTGCTCGATTGAAGCTTGATGGCCCTGCTTTGGTATGGTGGGAGAGTGATGCAATAGGAAAAGAACTGGAAAATGAGTTGTCGGTGACTGATTGGGAGGTATTCAAGGACTTGATCAAAGCCTAGTTTTAACCAATTGGATAAGAGGAACACCAATAGATAATATGTCATTAATTTAAGAAGAGATAAGGAAAATCAGTGCAGGAGATCACCATAGAGTTTAGAAAGAGATAAATTCAGATGGGAGCCTCTCTCATAAGTCTATACATGTTAATCAAGTATTTTGGGGCATTTATACCTCAAATTCTATGACAACTAATGTTATTTATACTAAATACGTTGATGAGGTCAGTGTTCAAGCAAGGTACCTTGAGGGAGATAAGAAGAAGAAACAAGCAAGTAGAACCACAACATCGGTAGAAAAAGAATAAAAACAAGAAGAAGTGGAACAAGAAGAATATTGTGGAAACAACACAAGAAGAAACACCTTCCACCAAGCAATGCAAAGGTTGTGATCAAAAGGGACACACTAAGGAGGACTATTGGAAATTGCACCCTAAGAAGAATCCCAAATATTTCAAGAAGAAGAAGAATGAATTGATTGTTGGAAATTGTGTTGTCATTGATGTCAAAGGATGTCATTCACATTGATATTACAAGCAAGGAAAGATTGATTGTTGTCAATGATAAGAATATGACTATGAATGTTTATATGAATTATGTAATAGAACAACTCTGAAGAAATCAAGGAACGAGACTTGACATGAGGAGAATCTGAGGAACTGCATATCTACATTTTGTAAATGACAGGTCCAAGGATCGAACCAGACAAATGGAGGAAACATCCAAACTATTAAGATCAGAGAAAATCAGAGCATCCAGGAAGAGGAAGAATGAACCTGAGAGTTGATAATCCTATGTGCGCAAAGATGACTATGTGTTGATGAACTTCTAAAATATTTTTGTGTGTCTACCCTGAAAATGAAGGCGAGAGAAAGAAGTTAGAAATAGTTTCAAAGCCTTGGAATGACTAAGTCTCAAATTGGACTATTATCATGAAGAAAACCTATCTCTGATTCAAAGGAAATTGTAACCATTGATTCAGCACAGTGAATAAATCCAGACCGTTATTTAGAGCATTCAAGAGTCCAATGATGAAGGAGACTTGGATTTAATGATAGTCATTGATCTATCAGAGTGGTTGTGGGAGAAAACATGGATCATTGGTCGTAGGACATGATCATTGGAGTGTTTGAAGTGAAGAGACTATGACGGGAGAAACTTTGATTCGATAGGAGTCATTGGATCAATCAGAGTAGTTATGGACCATTGACGATCAGTTTGTTGAAGTGAAAGTCCATTAGAGTATTTTGGTGCATTGGGCCTCGGATGAGAGATACTTTGAGTAAAAAATAACCATAGATCCATCATAGGATCTACCTCATCCATTGGATATTTGATGATATGTTTCAAGACATGAGAGTGGTGTGTTACAACAACCAGGTGTAATGCATCAACTAGACCAAATGTCATAAGCATATTCTGCCAATTACAATCAAAGCTCCAGCTCGGAGTTATGAACAGGGCCAGAAGTTGTGATGATGTCAGCATGTTATCAGCTTACATGCCAGTGCCACGGGTAGCACAATTATTGATCCATGTGTGATCAAGTACAGAGTCATGGATCCCTCGCAGGGTTTGGTTGGAGAAAATCTTTACCATTGGTTGTAGTCTATTGGATATATCTTTATCTTCAATTGGAGGCCATGGTCAGAGTGAATTTGATGAATGATTTTCGACAAGGGACTTTGAATGATTGTGAGCTAGATCATATGCCACATTAGCTGCCATGTCAGAGCCATGAAAGCAGAAAGGATGAGACCATGTATCAAAGTGCCAACTTATCATGGTGTATGAATAAGAATAGAAGGAAGTGATGACATCATAGTCACGTCAGTGCCACATCATCTGCTACATGTAATGCCACATGTTGTATTGAAATCGATCCATGTGTCATGAGGAAGAGTGATGTCAAATTGGAAGTCGGGGTGATGCCAGGATACCAGTGTGGCAGATAGAGTATCCCAAAGGATGATGTGTGTCATATTTTGATTATGCAAAGGTACTTTGATGAAGGATATCCGAGGAGAAATCTTTACCGTAGGTCGGCATGGAGGCAAGATGAAATATTACTCGTAGATCAATGTGGGTCCAACCTAACATTCTCATGAGAAAACGGAGGGATGGGAGATAGTCGTCGTGAATGTTGAAGGAGCAACGCGATCAGATCCATTGATTTTAGACTATGAAGACCATTGGATCTATCACATTACAAGTCATCGGAGTAGAGTGTGTAGAGGTACTCTCCCAAGGGGTCTCCGAGGAGCAATCCAAATCGTAGATTAGCAAGAAGGAGACACACAATTATAGTCATAGATCTATCATGGGTCCCACTTGACCATCTACGAGTAATTAAGAGAGATGGAAATAATTGTCGTGCAGGTTGAAGGAGCGATGCAATCAACACCGTTTACCATGGCTATTCAAGGACCATTAGATCCATCGCAGTGGAATTGACAAACAAACATTGACAAGGAGGACTCCAAGAACCAATAATAGTCGTTGATTAAAGATTGGATGACTACTAAGCAATAAGGTCATGAAGTGTGTTTTTGGAGGGAAATAAAAAGATAAGTGGTCACGATCTATTCAAGGACATATCAGATGGTTGATGTGTGCCAAGTTTGAGTAATGTATTTTGTTGGATAAAGAATAGGTTGATGGCAATGATTCAATCGAAATCATGATCCAATAGTGGATGAGTGTTGAGGTCTCGGGGGTTTGATAGACTTGATGGTCCTAATGAATGTGATCACAGATCAAAGAACAAGATCCATTGAATATATGATCCAAACAACTACTAAGCATCACGAGGGTGTTGAGTGTTTCGACATCCTGGAGGTCCCGATGAAAGTGATCATAGATCAAAGGAGGAAATTGATTGAAGAGATGATCGGACGACTATTGTGCATAGAGGTGATGTTTAGTGGTTCTATGGGCCCGGTGGTCTCGATATGAAGGAGATTAGATTAATGGTTGAGATTAATTCGAGGGAAGATCGGACGGTTGTTAGGCATCGAGGTGGCATTGAGTGTTTTGGTACCCTGATGATCCCGATATCAAGGAAACGATTAATAGTGTAAATTCAATGGAGACCTGGATCAGACAGTGGTTGAGTGTGGAGGACCAGTGAACAAAGCACATACATCAGAAGAATATTAAGATCGGTTTTTGAATCCTTTGATATCCCAATTTGTGGAAGAAGCAAATGGTATTGGAACCGACAAGAAACTTCATATGTGGACAAATGCTTAAGTTCACAAGTTGTATAAATAAAGTGCTTGAATATGTTTTTGAGGAGATGGACAATGGATCAAAAGTGAGTGAGTGGTGAGATCTGAGGCTCAAGTATGAGGATGTATGAGAATGGAAGAGAAGATAATGTAATCATCAAAGGTTGGTTAGGAGGTGCAAGGAATTTTTGTATTTGTACATAATGAAAGTGTTTTGTTAGCAGAGGCAATGAAATATATTTGTCTATTTGAGGGAATCAGAAGCATATTTACTTCAGGGTGGCAGGGTGGATCTCGGGAGAGGATTGAAGTCCTCATTGTAAGTTGGTGCTTACATTGAATTTTGGTGCCTTCTTTATTAGGAATTGGGTGCTTGCAGTGTTGGTTGGTATGTAGTTCTACAAGTTGGTGCTTGTATCAAGGATTGGTGTCCTTGGAAAATTGGTGTCTGCAATTAGCAAGTGGGTGCTTTCAATGCAAGTTGGTGCCTGTAGTTCTACAAGTTGGTGCATGTAGCAAGGATTGTTTTCCTTGGAATATTAGTGTCTGCAATTAGCAAGTAGGTTCTTGTTATGACAGGTTGGTGCCTACAATCTTGTAAGTTGGTGCTTACAAGAGGGATGGGTGTCCCTCACAAGTTGGAGCCTAATTCTGTAATAATTGAATTATAAAAGAAATAGCTTTTGTGGTTTTATCCCCATTAAGGGTTTCCACATTACATATTGTATATTGTGCTTATATTATGATGGTGAATATGTTTTTATGTTTCTGGTTAATTGTTGCATACTAATATGCAATGTTAATAATTGGGACAAAGTAAAAAGTTTGTTAGATATTGATTCACCCCCCCTCAGTATATTTTTGTTCCAACATTGATATCACTAGATGTGGAGGAACATGTCAAAATCACCTCAGAATCAGAAGGGGAGATCAGTTGAACCAATCTTCATAAAGATGTGTCATTAGTTGGTTGCAGTCACAAGGACGAGAAGGATATGACTGATGTTTTTTGCATTAAAATCCACATGAAGCAAAGAAAGGTGGATTGTTTGTTTGATCGCTTTTCACAATCCAACTTGATCTCTATGAAATTGATTGAGAATATTGGGATGGATACACAAGATTATTTGCAGGCATACCCTCTGGGATGGGTAAGGCAAGATATAGAATTGAAAGTGAACAAGGAATGCAAATTCAAGTTTTCCATCGACCGAAATTTTGTTGATGAAGTGGTTGCAGATGTGGTTCCTTTGGACATATGTGGAGTCATCTTGGGAAGTCCATACGTGTACATGAGGGATGTCATTTTCAAAAGGAGAGATAACCAATGTAGGCTAGTCAAGTATGTAAAATCATACGCCATAAATGCACACAAGATAAGTCTGAAATCTACCTGATCAATGCTCATTAGGCCAGAAGAAGCATGGGTAGTACAAGAAGTTTGTCTTATTGTTCTTGAGAGAATGAAAGAAACTAGGAGAAGGCAAGGAGTTGGAGATGAAGGCATCCTTGGAAGGATGTAGTGGAAATTAATTCTAACAACTACAACAATTGATTAAATCCTACAAATAAGTGTTTCAATAGTCTCAAGGATTTCCACCCAAACAAGAGGTTAAACACGAGATTCATTTTTTGTCAGAGTCACCACTTCATAACATTGGACTATATAGATAGTCCATTACTGAAGCAGATGAAGTGAAGAAGTAGTTGTCAGATCATGGAGTCATTATACCTAGTACATCACCATGTGGCTCACCTATGATCATGGTGCCAAAGAAAGATGGAAGCTGGAGAATGTGCATTGACTACCATGCCCCAAATAAGATCACCATCAAGAATATATATCCTTTTCCAAGGATTGATGACTTGTTGGATCAACTGTAGAAAGCCAAATTATTCACTAATATGGACCTAAAATCAAGCTACCATCAAGTGAGGATCAAAGAAGAATATCTGTGGAAGACAACATCCAAAACAAGACAAAGTTTGTATAGTGGTTAGTAATGTCTTTCAGTTTATGCAATGCACCTACAAATTTTATGAGGCTGATGAATGATGTGTTATGCCCATTTATCGACTCTTTTTTAATAGTATATCTAGATGACATACTAATTTTCACTAATACCTAGCAATAACACTTCTCACGTGTGACACAGGTACTAGAAACCTTACGACATAATCAATTGATTGCCAACTTGCAAAAATGTGAGTTCGGAAAGACTTCCTTGATATATCTTGGACACAAAATTAGAGGAAGGGAGTTGAGAGTGGATCCAGAGAAGATTGCATCCATCACCCAATGTCATAGAGATAAGGAGTTTCATGGGATGAGACTAGTATTTAAGTAAATTCATTATAAACTTATCCACTATAGTAGCGTCATTACATGCCTTGACTACCAAAGGAAAGAGATTTCATTGGGGTAAGCCACAACAAAGAGCATTTGAAGACTTGAATAAAAAAAATCGACGATGCTCTAGTATTAACCATGTCAAATTTGTAATGACCTTTTGAACTAGATACTGATGGGAGAAATACTAATGCAAGGAGGAAGGCCTATGTGTTATCATTCATAGTTCTTTCATGGAGAAATTATTGAATACCCAAAGTATGATAAGGATCTATATGCAATTGTGCAAGTGGTGAAGAAGTGAAAGTACTATCTCCTGGGAAAAGAGACCATCATACATATTGATCACTATCCCCTTCAATACCTACAAATTCAGAGAAAGATGTAGGAGGTGAGGCATTACAAGTGGTTAGGTTTCTTTCAAAAATTTCATCTATTGATTAAGTACAAGAAAGGATTCATGAATAGGCTAGAAGACATGCTCTCTCAACCACCATTGAAGAAGATTGTAGTACTTAGAGTGATAATGCAACTTGAGCCTTTCACTAATGAAATTTTGAGTGAAGACTGTGAGGGAGATGAACATTTTAGAGGAGTCTAGAAGTATCTAAATGAGAGGCCAATCACTACCATGGATGGAAATGAATACCACCTCCAATATGGGATACTATACAAGTTGGACAAACTATGCACACCCCGGGAAAAAAGAGTTAAGTTGATGAGAGAAGCACACACTTCTAGATTTGTTGGGAATTTTGGCTCAACAAAGACAATGGTGAATTTTTAGTGGTATGTGTATTGGTCAAAGATACAAGAGAAGGTGGAAAATTTTGTTAGAGGTTGTGTACTTTGTATCACTAGTAATCCAAGCAACCATAAAATTAGCATGTACATGTCATTTCTAGTACCAAGAAGGCCTTGGGAGAGAATCTCCATGGATTTTGTTGGAGGTTTTCCTATGACTCATAGAGGTCATAAATACTTGTTTGTCGTGGTAGACTACTTCAACAAAAAATTTGTGCTCGTTCCATGTAAGAAGATAGTATTTGGATGAGAGGAAGTTGAACTATTCTTCAACCATGTTTGGGTATATTTTGAATCACCAATCTCTATCATATATGATCGAGACAATGGGTTCTTGGGAATATTCTAGACAATGCTTTGAGAAAGAATGGATACCAAGTTGAAGTATTCAACTGCATTCCATCCTCAAACTGACAGACAAAATGACGTTGTTAACAGGACACTGGTACAATTGTTAAGAGATACAATAGGAAACATCCAAAGACTTGGGACAAGCAATTAGTCTAGGTTCAACACTCCTATAACATGACACTCCATTCTTCCACCAATAAGTCTCCTTTAGAGACTTGTTTCAGTTATTTACCTTCTTCACCATTTGGTATTGTGTATGGATAGCATAAGGACGAAGAAAGGTTTCAAGGAGATGAAGAGAAGGAAAGCATGTAACACCATGTTTTCCCCAACATGAAAGTATATGTCTAAATGTCGGCATGAGCCATGGCTAATATGTTTAATTTTTGGACCATGATGAACAATCAAAATGATAAAATGAATTTTGATGATAATAAAAATAAATTGTTGATGGGTGGAGCAATTACACATAAATGATGCCATAAGAGGGAAATAGTGAGGAAATTTCCTTGCCAATTTAATATTCAAGAAAAAACCCAGATTGCCATTTTTTCCCAAAATTTAGTTAATAAAGGAAGTTGGTAGTTGAAATACCAGATTCACACAATTATGAGAAGGAATGGGGAGTGTTCTACCAAAACTTCCTTGCCTCAGAAGCATGGGAAGAAAAGTACCCATCTAGAGAATTTAGATCTGACCCACGAATTTAGGGGAGTTGACCCATGAAATCTTGTTGTAGAAGGAAGAAAATGAGGAAAATAGTGGGAAAAGGAAGGAGGACACACACGGTTGGGTCTAAGAACCAAAATCTAAGTGGAGGGGTTATGGGAAACTGCTCTGGTTCTTAGCAAAACATAGATAAGTTAAGTTTTCTGGATTTCTAAGTAAAAAATAGCGAGGAAGAATTTCTAAATCAATTTGATAAATGGGGCTGCAATTTTTTTATTATTAGATGTGAAAGATAACTATTGTGAATCTCTGATTCAAGAGAATCCCCCCTTGATTGGTGAAATTAGAATGTATCTTACTAATTTATGTTGATGAAGGAAAGTATCCTTCATCTGTTTATCTCTATAATGGAGTGAGAGTTTTCCCTCGTGGCATCATCTTCTGGCTCATGGGTGGCTAGCTATAATGATAGACAAAGATAATTGTGCCTATGGTTGGGTGGAAATAGGCTCACCCATCAACAGTTTTCAATCATTCTGTAATTCTCAGATAAGTGTTTCAATAATTTGCATATGCCAAGATAAATGTCTTAATGCTATGGAATTTATGTTTTGTTTTTATGAAGAATTGTATTATGATCAAGTAGTGAAATTTTTTGCTTCGTGTGACTCGTTGATTGTAAAATTGGAAGAGAGTTGTGTAAATATATATTTTATTGTTTTCCTCTAACTATTTCTAATTTTAAAAACTATTGTAAGGAATTATTTGTAACTTTGAGTAAGAACGAAGTGTTGGTTGGGCATTTGCATCCCATTCGTGCAAATATAATTCATGGGTTAGTGGTGAATTCTAAGCTATCAATGTCTTCACATATCATCTAAAGTTAAGAATGTATAATATTTATTAGATGAATGATGTTCTCTATAAAACTGAAGTTATGGATCAGTTCTGGGAGGTGACTTATCCCTAGTCATTGGTCAAGCCTTAGGACCTCCTTGGAAGGCTTAGTTGAATTGCTAAAATTATGTGGAAGCATGGGTAAAAGCCTTTAACTTCCAACCAACATAATAAGTCAGGTAAGGGGGAATCCTCGAATGAGATATTAACCACATTTTTTGTCTCATAAGTATAGGCTATATAGTTGAGAAGATAAGGTATTTTAACATGAGGAGTATGTAAATAAAATGAAATCAAGAATATGTGCTTTGTATTTAATTTAAGTCTTATTAAGACATGGTAAGAATGGAATTCTTACTTGGAATTACTCAATAAAATCATGTCCAAAGGGAAAGACCTAAAATGGTGGTTATTTCTAAAAAAGTAGTAAAGACTTACATGATTTCAGGTGGGCAATAAATCTCGGTAAAACATAATTTTTACTGAGGGAGGTTTTAATCCTAAGAGATTCAATTTTCTAGAAAGAAGCTCAAATAAATAAATATATGTGTATATATATTTTATTAAGATTTCATGAGCAAAATTTGTATGGTGAAAGGAGACTGGTAACTCCTCGTAATTGTTCAAAATTACGACTTATTTTCTTAATAAGTTGAATATCAAGAGAGGAAGCCTTAAGTTATAAACCATATAATTATATTATGTGCACGTGATTGGAGAAGCTCAATTTTTTTCCCTTTTTCTGGAAAAAGGAATAATTTTTTCAAGACCTATGGATTTGTACTGTACAGAGGTTACTCTGTAACTTTGGAGAAATTCCTGTTAGTGTATTTATTTGTTATTATTTTCAAATACCTGGGAAATTATATTTTTCCTTTCATTTTAATAATATTAAACCCCCATCTGGATTTCGGGCACT
>ML804950.1:0-43032 GCA_009831015.1 Picea engelmannii | reverse complement strand
GTTAGGGGGAGTTTTGCATTGTTTGAATATCTAATGCCTCCTAAAATTACTGCAATAGCTCAGGGGGAGCATGTCTCTTCTTTGACATTGATGTCAAAGGGGGAGAAAAGAATTCGGGTGCCTTAGTTGCCATCAATGCCAAATGGGGAGATTGTTGGAAAATGTTTAACAGGTAGCGCAAGCTTGTCATTGATGGCAAGATCAGAGTATGCCGAAGGAAAAACAAGGACAAAGTAAGCTCCAGAGGAGAAGCGCCAGTGATCGCTGGATCTCATCCCGAATTCTCGATGACCGTCAGATCTGAATGAAGACAAAAGGAGCGCGCAGATCTGGAGGATAGATCTCAGGCGTTAGATCTGAGCGTAGGATCCGACCACCGTTGGATCAAGGAAAACCTGCACGATCTTTAAAAGTGCAAGGAGTAGAGGGCTCACAAATCCCGAAAGCAGGAGGACCGTCCATCTCAGGGGGTTATGTGGACCATTGATCCGACTCCCTGTCGGAGTTTCAGGGATCGAGAGTTGGAGATGTCAAAGAATATTGACATCAAGAATCCTGAAATCGCGATGTGTGAAATCCCGACTAAATCTGAATCGTCAGATCAAGATGTGATCTGGACCGTTGATCCGACTCCCTGTCGGAGTTTTGAGGATCGAGAGTTGGAAATGTCAAAGAATATTGACATCAAGAATCCCGAAATCGCGATGTGTGAAATCTCGACTGAATCTGAACCGTCAGATCAAGATGTGATCTAGACCGTCGACCCGACACGTCAACAAACCTAAGAACACGTGGCACAACCAGTCAATGACAAGTGTCAAGCTAATTCAACACTTCACGCACATGTAAGTCACGAATAAGAGTGACATGTGGCAGTATACAACACGTGTCAATCCACGTGTGACGTCAGCAGGTTGACTCCACTTCGGAGTTTCGGAAATCGGGAGATGGAGATGACAAGAACTCCTACCACAGGAGTCACGAAATCGCGAAAGCGCCTTATGCATAAGGCTGTGGTCACAACCCTTAGTCACATCAGCGAGAGATGGACAGATATCAGAGGACAAGGAGGAGCTAAAGGGAATGAGCCTTGGCACACGGTCAGGTAGGGAGGAGAACGATACACAAGGTGACATGACAGGAATGGGGCCCTTCCTCGATACCCCACCATTCCGGACCCCCCCCCTTTAATTAAAGGCAGAATGGAAAAGGGGGTCCGAAATCACTTGAGCGTCATTGATCTAGGTACTTTAATCCTTACCGCTCGAGAGATGCACGCCCAATTCCGGACCCCCCCCTCCGCTTAAAGATAGAATGGTAGGGGGGCTTCAGAATCGAATCCCAACCATAGATCTGGGAGCACAGATTCTGGCCGTCCATATTTGCTCGTTGCATATCCAACGGTGCAGATGAATGTGAAAAATATCGGAGGGCGACTGTAGCACGACATAGTAGAACTGCCAGAAACCATTGGTGACGTCTGCTAGAGAATTCGAAGAGACCTCTGTGTGATCGCCAGAGGAGATGGAGAGTCTCCAAGCTTCGTCCAGTGAAGGAAGACTATTCTTAGAAGGGATTGACAGACGGATGAGCGTTGAAGTCTGTAACTGAAACAAAGAAGGTGAGCTCGACTGTCACAGAGAAGATGAAGAGTCTCAAACTGCCAGAGAGGCTGAGGAATCTCAGTACAACATACAGTGATGTTGAACGCGTGGGAAAACTGCCAGAGAAGTTGAAGAGTCACGATGATGATCACGCAGAGCACTTGAGATGTGGAGGAGATTGGCGCGGTATGAGCATGCAGAGGAATGGTGAATATTGCATGCACAAGATGCACAGAAGCTATATATACACAGTACAGAGAAGAGAAGCGGTTGCTGTCGCTATTTGAGTTTGCTGTGGTTGTTGTTGGTGAAGGTGATTCATGTGTGAAGAAGGAGGAGAGTGCAACAAATGAATAGCACAGAAGAGGAACAATGCAGTGAATGGACATGGAGCAAAGAGCATAAAAGGAAGAAGAACAAACAACGCAAGTGAGGTGTGTAGGAAGACAATGAGGCAGACAGAGTAACAAAATGCAGTAGAACAATGATGAGTCTGGTAAGCCATTGTTGAACATTATATCACTGTAATAAGTTTGAGTAACAAAGAAGTAATATTTCAGGGTGGTTGGGAGGTGCTAGGGAGGACTGTTATCCTCATAGGTTCAAGTGGGTGCTTGAACACAGGGAGTTGTAGCTTCTATCTGGTTGTAGCCAGAGAAACCAGGGTGGCAGGGTGGTGCAAGGGAGAACTCTTGTTCTCTGTTATACAGGTTGGTGCCTGTATGATTGGAAGTTGGTGCTTCCATCCAGTTGGTACTGGAAACACTCAGGGAGTTGGTGTTTCCTTCTAGTTGGTGCTAGAGAAACTAGGGAGTTGGTGCTTCCTTCTAGTGGGTGCTTGAGAAAATAGAGAGTTGGTGCTCTCAGCAAGTTGCAGCTTGCAAAACAGAGGTTGTAGCCTCATTATGAGTTGGTGCTCATGTGTATGATAATGTAAAGAATGTAACTATTACTTATCAATATAAAGAAAAAGAGGTTTTTGCCCTTTATGGGTTTCCTCAGGAAATATCTGTCTCTGTGTATCACATGTGTGTGACTGATGCTAAATGTGCCTTTGTTTATCTCTCTGCATTATTGTGATCATCATTGAGTGCCTTGTAAAGATTTTAAAAGAAGCATAATTGTTTAAGCACTGTAACAACTGATTCACCCCCCTCTCAGTTGTCCAACATAACCCCCCCTTAGACCCCCTCACCTTTCCCCTCTTGTGGTATCATAGCCCCTATAGGCGCTCGAGCTCAGCCAATATTGGTCTTCTTCTTTATTAACTACAAAACAAAAAAGATGTACAATATTCACAGCACCAGGGTTTGGTGTCAATGTGGCTGAGTTATAAAACATCCATGCAAAGTATTTAAGAATTTAATTACAAATAATTCCAAGAGTAAAATTTGGGGTATTACAATAAAGGTCATAAAGAAACAAATTACTTTTAAAATTGTCTTTATTAATAACAAAGATATTCTACAACATAGATGAATATCCACTTGAAATCAATGGACATAAGCGACATATGTGTCAATTTGTAGCCTCTTTGCTCATAGACTACATACAATAAATATGGAGAGAAATTGTAATCACAATGGAATGTGACAAAGTGGTGAAATGAATATTTAATGATGTCATCAGTTGACGTCCCATCCAAATATGTCTACATAACATAGTTGTATGACATGGTACAAGGAAACGTGGCACATATCGAGTTATCCCACCTTAATATGACTATGATCAATTAAAACCTTAAGTGTTTTGCACATTTAAAGTATAGTTACTGAGATGGGCACCTTCTAAATTGTGTATCATAATATTTTAACTTCAAATATTTTTAACTTTCATGGATTTAATTCTCCACTCTATTTCAAGTAACTTAGAGAGAAAATGTTGGCAAGTTGGTTTAGCCCGAGGGTAATCGGTCTAGTTAGAGAAATTGTTGGAAGGTTTTTTTGGGCCAAGGGTAATCTGTCTAGTCAGACGCAGAGCCTTGCTCCAAGTAAAATACAATATTTATCATAAATTTAAATAAACAAAATGTTGATTTGAAATTTCAAAAGGAGATTAGAGAACCACATAATAAGATACTAAAATTAATAATAGAGAGACTCTGCAACAAAGATAAAGGAGGGAATTTATAGCAAATGAAGAAAATGAATATCCTCCTTAATCAATGGACATAGGCCACATCTTCGTGAGTTTGTACCCTCTTTACTCGTAGATCACATACACACAAATATGGAGAGTACACAGTGAAGAAGGAGTGAAAGACATATTTAATGATGTCATCGATTGACATCATGACTAAATACATTAGGTTTCAACATGTCTAGACGGATATTAAGGGATCAACCTTCCATCCTTTATGTAATCTTTTTCAAACTACAAAAGAAATAGAGACAAAGCTATGACAAGTTCACATAACCATTTCAACATTTTTTTACGATATTTATTATATTGATGTATCTTAAATTTTTTGAAAGCAATCACTAATTATAAAAATAATAAAAATCACAGTAAAAATAGTGAGTAAATTGGTTCATCACTAATTATAAAAACAATAAAATAATATTATATCTAGATCAATATCAAACTTATGTTAGAGAACCAACCTTCCAAATGTTATGTATTTTTTTTGAAATTACAAAGGAAGTAAAGACAAAGCTATGACAAGTTCACATAAAGTTTCAATGAGCACTGTTTGAGATGTTATTCTAGTTCAGACATAACTAGCCTACAGTTTTCCAAAGTATATTAGAGCCACAACTCATACTTAAGGCATGACAAGGTGGCAAAGAAATTCCTATACACACATAAGCTTCTTTAATTTTTTATTTTCTGAAATTCAATTTCATTCGATTTTGATTTTTTTTAGTACTTCAAAGGCAGCACGAGCTATTGTATGTTTATTATGTAGCATATAAATATATAAGATCACTTTTTAATGAGACTAATATGACAAAATCAATCATGTTTTTGTGTTTGGATATCTCTTCATTCATCAATAATTATTATTATTCTTCATTTCCAGAAATTATTAATTTTCATTCATTTAAATATATTTTTTAAACTAGGCCATCTTATTTGTTTTCAACACCACAATGTCATATCATATCACTGGTTTTCAAATTGTTTCAAATTTAAAATAAGAATTATATTAGGAATACAGATATTATTGAGAGAAAATTGTTTCAAACTTAAAATAACAAGAAGTATATTGAGAGATATTTTTGAGAAAATAATTCAATATGAATAGAATGGAAGGCCTCTTAAGATATATAATTATATTTTAATAGGTTATCAAAATGAACAAGGTTTCGAAATTTATGAGGTAGAGGTTTACATTATTGATATGTTCATACCATGGAGACAAAAAAATAATGCAATATCAACCATTGGGTATAAACATTGATATCAACAATGATATAACACAAAACAACAAGGTATATTGATTCAACGATATATAATAAAAATGTTTAGAGAAATCATGGAATTGCAATGATTTCATAAATAATAAAACACATAGGCATTAGGTAGTTGCATTGATTTCAACAATAATGTAACACAAACCAATAGGGTGCATTTATTTCATAGATGATACAATGAAAAATGATTTAAAACAATTAGTTGCATTGATTTCAATAATGACATAAGGCAAAACACTACAACACATTCATTTCAATGATGATATAATGAAAAATGATTTAGAATAATCAAGCATATTATATATCTCAAGTTAAAGATTTTAATGGTCTTCCAAATCAACTTTAATTCTCATCTGATCAATGTGAAAAGATAAGAAAGCTAGCAGGTGTGGGTAAAAGAGAAGCTTAAGAAGACATGTTGAGATTGGTCACTATGTAATCTATCTATTATTTATAATAGGGATATTGTTACTTTCTTACTATTCACCTTCTTCATCATTGAACCTTGTTACTTTATTACTATTCACCTTAATCCTTTTGTAACTTTTGAAGTGTCATTCTTGATAGTACTCTAAAAATTCAATTAGTAAATTTCAAAACATGAAATTTATCTAAAACATATACACATACATATTGATGATGATTTAAAGTTTTGATGTGGCCGCCTATGAATGAAACCAACATAGATTTATCTTAAAGGATCTATCGTGCACCAAGAGGGATCAAATCCCTCAAGGTACAAACCTTTCCTCAAGTTTTGTACTCTAAAAAAGCTTTGCACCATGAGGGATTTGATCCTTCTCAGTGCATGATAGATATGGAGTTAAGATGGATCTACATTGGTCTCTATCACAAGGAATGATGGAGGAAAGAAAGGTGGCCATGCAACCCTAGATTGATGTTGTCTCAAGAACACTGACATAAGCACAAAGCATGCATGTGATTAAGGGCCCTCATTGGAGAATTAACAACGCCTCTTAAAGATATGGCTAAGGATGACTCCCCTAGACAAGTCAATTTCCCATGCAAATATTTGATGACAAGTCACCTGGACAAGTCATTTTTTTATGAAAATTTTATAAGGTCACATAGGGCTTTGTTATCCTCGATATCCTCCAAATGTACAAAGAAACCATCGAGACTAATACTCTTGGTAGATGTATCAACAAAGGTCTAATAAAATCAAGCTCATTCCAATGTTGGGGGATCAGATCATAACACAAATTGGAGGTTGATGACTCTTCTAAATGTGTCATACAAAATTTTAGCAAACCTGTTAGTTTTGTGAGATAAACTCAGTTTGCAAAAAAACATTAAGCTATTGTCGAAATAATGTAACTGCAAAGAGTATTCTTATTATTATTGATATTTTATTCATAGGATCAATCCCCATTGTGGATTGATCATGTCAGATATTGTAATAGGACCAAATCCCCTTTTGCGGATTAGTCAAAAGACAATTGTAATAGGCAGAATAAGAAGTCGGCCCCAACAGTTAATTAAGAGACCCATAAATATAATAAAGGTGGGTTTACTCACCCAGATTGAGAAGTCAGACCTGCTAGTGAAGAGACACTTCACACGTGCTAGAACTTGTATAAATAAAGGAGGCTAGCGCCTCATTTGAAGACAACTAACTTGCTCAGTTTGAGAGACAAGTTCTGATCTGTTACCGACAAAGGAGAGAGAAAGTGGCACATATCTTGGAGAGGACTTTCTGTTTTAGCATAGAGATCTCTTGGCATTGTATTGGTTATCTATATTAAGGAAGTTTTGTTGGGTTTTCTTCCCCTAGAGGGTTTCCCAGGATAAATGTTGTGTCTCTTGTGATTGTGTATTTATTAGTGATCTTGGATTATGCTATTATTATCTAATGAAATGCAAACATCTATAATAATGGATTAAACATTAACATGGTATCAGAGCCAAGCTGAAGGAAGCATCTTTCGCAAGAGAAAAATGTCACTGTTGCAGTACTTGCAAATTATGGTTTTTCAAAAGTGAGTATTTTCAGCCCTAAAACTATCTAGAAAGTTGCGCCCTCCCCTAAGGATCAATTTGGCATCATTAGCACACTTTTTCAGTGGCTAGATCTCCCGAAAAGTGAAACCCTAGTTTCACAAAGTACCAGAAAACCAGAAAACCAGAGTACCAGAAGTACCAGAAGTACCAGAGTACCAAAAGTACCAGAAAACTAGAAGCACCAGTCTAGAAATCCGCAGATCAAGTTTGAGGGGGTAAAAGTTGGATTTTCGAAATTCTGACTACACCAACATACTCGCCTCAGCTCAGCGCATCTATTCCCTGGATCATAATTTCAAAATTTGAAGTTTGAGAAATTAGGGTTTCCTCATAAAACCCTAAGTTGCAGTTGCAGTCTCAGAACTAGTTGCAGTTGCAGTACCAGTTGTAGTTGCAGCCGTAGAACCAGTTGCAATCACCCTTGAAGTTTTCTTAAAGAGTTGACAATGATTACCGTTGCTACCATATGGAGCCACTACCTGCAAATGCTATCAGAGGTATGTACCTACATATGTTTAATGGTTAAACCCTAAAGAGTATTTGCAGAAGAAGGGATCTCTTGCCATAGATCCAGAAGGATCTCAAGATCCAACACATTCAGAGGAATGATGCAACCCAGGTGTGATTATTCTGATATGCATCTATTTGTCATAACATTATCTTGATCAGTGTTGCATGTTGAAGCTATGATCAAATTATTAGAAGGATTAAAAGTTGATCATAGAGCTTATCCTCTAACCTAACCTTCTGTCAATATAACGTATTGTCTCAGTACAGAAAATAGGTTGAAGAAAGCACTCGTCATCTTGAGTGAAAGAGACTTGGAAGAAAAGAAAACACTCATTCCTGAAGACAAGGCTCCAGGTTTGATTAAATCAAGTTGATAAGATTCAAAGGTACACATGACAAGTTGATGACTATAGTTGAGATAGCAGTCTTTGTAAAGTATTATACCTAATAGCATGTGAGCATATAGAGGTATATGGTTTGCCCGATACAACTAACACCTCCTCTAGGAGAAACCTTGTGTGTTAGTTGCAGGTTGCCATGGAAGAATGCTTGGTCACAACACTATGAGAGTGTTGGCCTCATTTCGTATTGTATTCCTTACCTTTAATATTTGCTTCAGATAAATTATAAGTAATAGCTCTAAAGGAGCTACTGTGATTATTGTTCGTGCTATTGCTTTATATTATCAAGAAGGATATTATTCTTGCTTCTTGTTTTGTTGACCTTGCTCCAGGTCACATGAGGAAGCTATAGCGAAGGTTGCAGAAGGAAACGTGCTAAAGGAGAGACCATAAATGAAGCAATCATCATTGGAAGAGAAGAAGGTGACTTGCATAAGCTACAGGGTCACTTAGAAGCTGCGATGACCCACGCCATTGAAGAATCTTGGCATTGAAGATTAGCTCACTTCAACTACAAGGTGCTACCATACATATGCAAAGAGGTCACAGGTTTACCAGAACTCAAAGGTGACCATGAAGGCGTATGCAATGGATGTGCACAAGGGAAGAACATCAAGAACCCGTTTCCAAAGAGGGACAACAAGGCATAAGGAGTCCTAGAACTCATTCATTCAGATGTATATGGCCCAATTCCATCATCCTCCATTAATGGGTATGTATACTATGTATCATTCATTAATGATTATTCTCGTAAAAGACCTGGATATATTTGAAGTGTTCAACAAGATCAAGGAATACAAAGCCTTAATAGAAAACCCTTCTATAAGGAATATTAAGATACTTAGGTCAGATAATGGAGGAGAATATACCTCAAAAGAGTTCGTGAACTTCTGCAAAGATGTTGGGATCAAGATATTCCTATGTGCTTATGGGCAGAAGCATCAATGGCAACTGTTTATGTGCAGAACCGATTGCTCCATAGTGCACTTGGGCTCAAGACACCAGAAAAGATGTTCACCGGAAAGAAGCCAGAGGTAATCCATCTCAAAATATTTGGCTGTCCAGTGTTTATTCATATACCTAAAGAAAAGATAAACAAGCTGGACCCTTCAGGAAAGAAAGGAATATTTGTGGGATATTGTGAGGTCTCCAAGGCCTTCAAAATCTATATACCAGGTCAACATCACATTGATATCAACAAGGATGTGACCTTTGATGAATATGCAGCGCTCAAGAAATCTAAACTGTGTCAGCTTGAAGAGGTATATGAAGAGGAACCTGTAATCCCCAATACTGCAATGAGGGAGGTTCCTAGAGCTGCAAAACCAGAGAGGGAAGTCATAACTTCCCCTGATGAGGAACTTCTAGAAGACCATGATATAGTAGAAGTGAAAGAACCTCCTCAGATGATGATCCTCCATAAAAGAAATCCAACTTGGGCTAGAGAGCTTATTCAAGATGGAGAGAAATATGGTGTTCCCGAAGGAACTACGAGATAGGTGAAAAGACCAAAGCCATTCTCTAGTTATATGGATTTGATGTGTGATCTTCTAGAAGAGGAGCCTACCTGATTTGAAGAAGCCATTCAGAGAAAAGAATGGGCAGATGCCATGACAGAGGAATACCAATCCATAATGAAGAACGAAGTATGGGAAATAGTTCCTAGATTGAAGAATAAAGATGGGGTATCCTACAGATGGCTCTTCAAAATAAAACATGATGCTAATGGAAGCATTGAGAAGTATAAAGCAATATTTGTTGCTCGTGGATTTTCCCAGAAGGAGGGCATTGACTATGAAGAGACATTCGCTCCTGTAGCTAGATACACTTCGATCAGGACCATCATAGCTCTTGCAGCTAAGATGAAGTGGAAGCTGCACTAGATGGATGTGAAGATAGTTTTCCTAAATGGTGTCATCGAAGAGGAAGTGTATATAGAGAAACCTCAAGGATTTGAGGTAGAAGACAAGAAGTCTCATGTTTTCCGATTGAAGAAATCCTCATACGGATTGAAGCAAGCTCCTAGAGCTTGGTATGGCCGTATAGATAGTTTATTGACGAGCTTAGGCTTTACCAAGAGTAAAGCAGACTCAAATCTCTACTTCAAAATTATGGATAATGAGCCAGTAATCTTACTGCTATATGTGGATGACTTATTCTTAACTAGAGAAGAAAAACTCATCGTTGAATGTAAAAAGAGACTTGCCTCAGAATTTGAGATGAAATACCTCGGCCTAATGCATTACTTCTTAGGTCTTGAGGTATGGCAGACTCCAGAGGATATTCCTTAACCAAGGGAAGTACATGGTCGAGATCTTAAAGAGATTTGACATGCTGGAATGCAAACCCATGAATACACCCATGGAAGCGAAGCTGAAGCTGCTGGTCGATACTTCGTCAGATTTGATTGATGCCACACTGTACAGATAGATTATTGGATCACTGATGTACCTGACGAACACCAGACCAAACATTTGTTTTGCCGTGAACACCTTGAGTCAGTTTCTGGTAGAGCCCAGACGTGTTCACCTAGTGGCTGCAAAACATGTGATGAGGTACCTTAAAGGTACGATAGATTATGGTCTCAGTTATGAAGAAGATCATAATTTCACATTGAGTGGATACACTGATTTAGATTGGGTAGGAAGCGTTGCTAACATAAAAATCACTTCTGGATGTTGTTTCAGTTTTGGATCAGCCATGATTTTGTGGCAGAGTAGGAAGCAATCTAGTATTGCTCTCAGCACAACGAAAGCAGAGTACATTGCCACATGTTCTGCTAGCTGCGAAGCTATATGGCTTCGAAAGTTGCTGATCGGTCTATTTGACCTAGATATAGAAGCAACCACGATCCTATGTGACAACCAGAGCTGCATAAAGATGACAAAGAATCCTGTATTCCATGACAGGTCAAAGCACATAAAGATTCACTATCATTACATCCATGACATGGTGCAAAGAGGAGCCTTGAAGCTCCTGTATGTTAGCACAGATGAAAAGGTTGCTGATGTGTTGACCAAACCTCTATCTCCTGTAAAGTTTGAAAACTTTCGAGATAAGATTGGTATAGTCTGAAAGGACCCTCCCTGAAACGGGGAGTATATATGATTCCTTGCTTCTGACCTCGCTGTTAGATGTAAAGAAAGATGATGTGTGTGTTCCTTGCTTCTGACCTCGCTGTTAGACGTAAAGCAAGATGATTCCTTGCTTCTGACCTCGCTGTTAGACATAAAGCAAGATGATGTGTGTGTTCCTTGCTTCTGACCTCGCTGTTAGAAGTAAAGCAAGATGATTCCTTGCTTCTGACCTCGCTGTTAGACGTAAAGCTAGATGATGTGTGTGTTCCTTTCTTCTAAACTCGCTGTTAGACGTAAAGCAAGATGATTCCTTGCTTCTGACCTCGCTGTTAGATGTAAAGTAAGATGATTCCTTGCTTCTGACCTCTCTGTTATACGTAAAGCAAGATGATGTGTGTGTTCCTTGCTTATGACCTCACTGTTAGACGTAAAGAAAGATGATTCCTTGCTTCTGACCTAGTTGTTAGACGTAAAGCAAGATGATGTGTTCCTTGCTTCTAACCCAATTGTTAGATGTAAAGCAAGATGATGTATACCTTGTTTCTGACCTAGTTGTTAGACGTAAAGCAAGATGTGACTTGCACTGAGCTACCAGCTTAACAGTTGTGACATAGAGCCAGTCTAGTACTGTGATGGGCCAGCCTAGTGCTGTGATGAGGTATCATTTTTTATACTGATACATATTGATGTAGATGATGATGGCATTCTTTCGAGAATGACGATGCTGCCGATGAAGAAAACTTTCGATGATTTATAGATACGCCAACCAAGATGATATTGATGATGTTGTCCTCCCACCTGATGCTGTTGATGATGCTGTCCTCTCTCTCTCGCATGATGCTGCTGAAGAATACCCTTCTTGTTAAGGGGGAGTGTTGAAATAATGCAACTGCAAAGAGTATTCTTATTATTATTGATATTTTATTCATAGGATCAATCCCCATTGTGGATTGATCATGTTGGATATTGTAATAGGACCAAATCCCCTTTTGCGGATTGGTCAAAAGACAATTGTAATAGGCAGAATAAGAAGTCGCCCCCAACAGTTAATTAAGAGACCCAGAAATATAATAAAGGTGGGTTTACTCACCCAGATTGAGAAGTCGACCCTGCCAGTGAAGAGACACTTCACACGTGTCAGAACTTGTATAAATAAAGGAGGCTAGCACCCCATTTGAACACAACTAACTTGCTTAGTTTGAGAGACAAGTTTTGATCTGTTACCGACAAAGGAGAAAGAGAGTGACACATATCTTGGAGAGAACTTTCTGTTTTAGCATAGAGATCTCTTGGCATTGTATTGATGATCTATATTAAGGAAGTTTTGCTGGGTTTTCTTCCCCTAGAGGGTTTCCCAGGATAAATGTTGTGTCTCTTGTGATTGTGTATTTCTCAGTGATCTTGGATTATGCTATTATTATCTAATGAAATGCAAACATCTATAACAATGGCTTAAACATTAACAACTATATCATACATGGTTTCTCATAGGTCAGTTCATCATGCATAATGTCATTGTGTTTTAATAGCCATTATGGTTTAATAGAGTGGGTTCAAAGAAAAGGCCTTAAGGCCCTCTTCATCAATATTGATTTTGATAAATCTCATAACAAGGTGGAATGACATTTCATCTTTCCACACTAAAGGTGTTTGATTTTTATTTTGATAAATCTCATGAGAAGGTAAAGTGGGTTTTCATCCTTTCCATGTTGAAAGTGCTTGATTTTGGCCCTTTATTTATCTAAGTCATGAAACCCAATTTTTTGAAGTAGTGACCTACCTATCTATTAACCAAACCAAATCAAAGGATAGGCCCCAAAGGCGTCCTTTTTGTTTCACTGCTTTATATAATCATTGTTGAATCCGTTTGGCTACCTTATTCACAATGAAATGTTTCCAAGTCTTATTCAAGGCACCCCCTCCTTGGCCCCAAATAATGATCAACATGTAAATGGATAATTTGTGGATGACTATTTTCTTACAATCATTTAAGAGAAACTATTTTTAGGCCACACTATGATTACGTGAAAATCACATGTGAATATTCGAGATCAAAACTGTAATTGGCCAAGACTCGGTGCCACTTAAAGAGACAATTAGAAGCCCCAAATTGCATGGTAGATTATGGATGGTCATGTCTTTGACATGAACAAAAGGGTCAAATCCTTGGGTTTTCCCTTCACTTTTGAGGCCTCTTTAAAAAATATTTAGGAAGCAATGGTATTAAGTGTGTAAAAAAATTGACAAGTAGATTATGAAACCTATCTTTTGGAAGGATATTTCAAATTTGCACCAAGCAGCTTGGGATTACACATGTATATTACTCCTTGTGTTGAGTCCCTTTCAATGATGTTTATGTTAAGCTAAAACACCACTCATACTTTTTTTGCCAAAAAATCTAGTGGTGATCCGTAAACTGACGGCTTATAACCTATCCATTTCATCAACACAAAATCCTCTCAATAAAAAAAAACACTTCTCTGTCCACCAAAAGATATATGTATATTTCCTTAGCTTTCACTAGTTTATTAGTTGACGGATACTCAATTAGCTAAGCCAATATTAGTCAAGTCGACTCACCAATAGTCGAGTCGACCACCCAATACACAATTCGACCAATTGATAGATCAATCGATCACCCAATAGACAAATCGACCAAATGATAGTCAATACAACTAGGAATGGGGCAAGTCGACTAAGAAATGGGAAAGTTGACTATTTGCATGCCCATACGACCAAGGAATATTAATCGACCAAGAGGAATCCCTACCGACCAAACAGGAGATCTAGTTGACTGGAAAGTGAAGTTGGCCAAATAAAGAAGGGGAAAACAACCCGACAGAACAAGTCGATCGGTGATGAAGAAAAACACTCAACGTGTAGGTTGGTTTGAATATAAATGGAGATAAATGCTCAGAGGACGAATTTGGTGACCAACGATGATGAAAAACGTCTAGAAGGTGAAATGGACAATCGACAACATAGAAAAATGTCCAAAGAGTGAATTGGACAACCAATAATGAAGAATAATGTGTATATGTCTTGTGGGAAAATAAAAAATGCCCAAGCAGTGCTAGAATGTTGAGTATGGCCCATATATGGCCTACGGGCAAAGGAAAAATACCCAACAATGCTGAAAACATATGTATGACATGTGACAAACTGTAGACACCAACTAGTAGCAAATTTGATACTAGGAGTAAGAGAAAATTCCCCAACAACTCTTAAAACCAAATTAGCAACTTTCAAGTAAATAATAACAACTATGGAAGGGGAGACATCGATTTCCAACTTCAAAATATATGTACAAGCATGGTTGAAGAGTTGTTGAACTGGCTTACTGGCCCATGGGGACCATATCCATGAAAAATAAACTCAAATCATAACTGGCACATATTTCTCTTTACTAAAAAAATACATAAACAACCATTGAATTACATTGCACACCATTTACCATTAAATTACATTCCACACGATTTCCACTTACATACAATGAAATCCACATAACAATAAAACCACACATAAACTTAGAATTTATTGTGGAAACCCAAATGGGAAAACCAACATTCAATTGGCTTAAGCCACGCTCTTTATTATGCAACAATGGGAAAGTTACATGCTCTTTGGTTCATCTCTATGCTCCTCAATGAAATCTGGTATCCTCCTACTTCATTCACAAACAAAGAGACCCTCTTCCCTTGTGGGGAAACGAGATATAAGAGACTAGGTCGACTGGGAGGATAGTTGGAAGGTCAAGGAACTTGCTAAAAAAGGATAGATAAGGGAACTTTCTTGCAGTCTGGATCATCTCATACCACTTAGATTTCCTTGGAGTCTGTCCTTTGAGACCAATCTGCCACATTTCTTATCGTCCTCTACAAGTTACTTGCTCCTTATACTGCAGAATTATGTCTTCCTTCAACTCTTCTAGAGCATGCAGTACAAGGTCTTCAACAATAGGAAGAACCTAATGTTCTTCATCCTCATCTAGTATGGAAGGTTCAAACAACTTTATATATTCCACGTTCACCACTGAACTAATCTACATATAAGGATGAAGTTTTATCTTGAAGGAATTCTCATTCACCTACTCAATGATGTCAAATGGTCTGTATCTAAGGGGATTGAGTTTCTTTGTTGCTCTTTGCAATCGTTTCTTACAGAGATAGAGCCACACCTTATCTCCAACACAAAATTTGTGAACCTCCCTATGTCAGTCATGCTTGTCTTTATACAGCTATTGGCTCTTCTCCAGCTGCACCTAAACCCTTATATGTATTTGTATGATCTTTTCCATGAATGTGCTTTGTAACCTACCCACCCCTTAGGTTCTCTTAAAGGGGTGGGATATCAAAATTTTGCTTTTCCTTATCCATTTCGAAGCCTCTTTTTGAGAGCACCATCATTTTCTGCTCGTCAAGAGATTTCCAACTATTATAACCAGGCTCAATACCGACCTTTGTATCAAAATTTACGACCTCTTAAATTTCAAGACTTATTTCCCAAAACCCTCTCATGCCCATGTGGAACCTGTGTGGCATCCATGCGATACCCACGTGGCATCCACATGGTCCAACTGATGCATATGTGGCTATTTTCATCGCTAATGACACGACACTCACATGGTAGTTTACCCATGGAGACCATCGACCTATCAACCTTTGGCCCCTCCGCACTCAATGTCACCTGTCTTACACTCAATTGATACCCGACATGCTGATATCGACGTACCAGGTATCAGACCATTCTGACACTACCACATCACTTGACTTACCTTCTGTCGATACCCAATATGTCGATATCGGCCTGCCAGATATCAGCCCATTCCGACACCACCCCAATCACAAATTCCCGATAAGCGATATATCGATAGTCTAGTTGGCACCTTGGACACGTGGCCCAATTTGGAACCACCACTTGGATTGACACGTGGCACATGCAGATTGGAACTCTCCATGCCATATAATATCATTAAGTTAATATAAACAACATTACATTAAAATCCCCCACCTTAGGATTTTATTTATTAAATCTGTATTATTGCTAATTAATCCTCCTTAATTCAATATCCCACATAATGACATTTTTGCTTAGTATTATTTATCATCTCGGTAAATACCGAGGATTTACTTTACCCCGGGTGTATTAATTGTCAAACCTACCTTCTTACCATTTCCAAGCTTCGGTATCCTAGTGGGGAATTAACAATAATATTTAAATTAATTAATGCACCAGGGTTTATTGCATTAACTTACGTTATTCTTTATCAACCCCAAGTATCTCACATATCAAACATGCCTAAGTTCACATTTCAAACTCCTAGTGCCCGACATCCCGGTAGATTCTAATATTATTATTTTATTATATATTGGCACCCCCTTCTAGGTATATAACTTAACACACGTGATGGCATTTAATATTAATATTATTTTATATCACCCCGGGTATACTACTCACCATAGGCACCTTTGGTTATCATTCTCCCGGTACCCAACATCCTTGTGGGAATTCAATGTAATAATATTATATTACATTTATTTCATTTACTGGCCCGAGGTGTCTCACGCAGCTCATGCACCCTCTACCTTACCTTCTCCTAGTGGGCGATACCCCGATGGGATTTAATAACATGATTAAATATAAAATGATTGTATTTTAAAATGTTGGTCCTCGAGTATATTAAGTAGCACGTTCGCCTTACCCTCTCCATCTCCAGTGCATGATAGCTCAATGGTGTATTAATATTATTATTAGTATAAGATATTACATTGGCCAGTAGGCCCCCAAGACTATCACGTAGCACATTCACCAATTACACGTTCCTTCTTCATTCTCCTGGTTCCGATACTCCGGTGAGGTTTTAAAACTATTATAATAATATTTTATTATATCAGTCCCCGTGCATCTCATATTCATTCACATCTTGTCCTCTCGATCTTTTGGTGCCCGAAATCTCGATGGGGGTTTAATATTATTAAAATGAAAGGAACATATATTTTCCCAGGTATTTGAAAACAATAACAAATAAATACACTATCAAGAATTTCTCCAAAGTTACAGAGTAACCTCTGTATAGTACGAATCCATAGGTCTGGAAAAAAAATTCATTTTCTAGAAAAAAAGGGAAAAAATTGAACTTCTCCACTCAAGTGTGTTGGTAGATTTAATTGCCTAATTAAACAACTCAATTACCTAATGCATTAATTTTCAACCCGAGGTATGTCCTTTTATTTCAAATTTATCGTGCAAGGTATATGTATGCACAATTTTCGTCTAACATTGATTATCTATTGGTATGCAAACTTAAGCAAGAAACACACTCATTCTTTGATAATTAAACACACATTGTAGACTAGATCACACTTTCTTAAATGAAACACACTTGCTGAAAGTAAAACACTCGTGTTTGAAATGAAACACTCTTCACACTTGCCTTGGAATTGAAACACACTCACACTACTTTTAATTAAAAACACTATGCTGAAATGAAATCGCACTTGCATAAATAATCAAACCTCACCCTTGCATAAATGAAACAAATCCACACTTGCATAAATGAAAGGCACTCCTTGCAAAATTGAATTAAACAACCGAAAGAAAGAAAACCACGTTGAGAATGAAAGTAAAGCTATGGAAACAACTTTAGTGTAGGAAGAGATTACTCAATAACATAAGCATTCCAAATAATCTACTCGAAGAATCTCGTTACCAAATCTCATCAACTCACTTAGCACATGTATGAAAACACTGAGAATAATAATGTTGGCAATACTAAACTAATAATGGCAATCTTGTAACAACAAAGAAATGTGTACCAAGGAAAGAAACACATTCACTGTGACCAAATAGCAACAATCTAACCTGTATAAGGATACAATGAAAACCAATGTAAGTAACAACAATCCTTTAATTAACAAATGTAATAACAACAATCTCAATGAAGCTTATGAAATAATAAAACACAATGGTAAGTAGCAAACTAAATGAATTATAACTACAAGTAACAACAAACTAAACCAAATGTAATCACACATAATCACATGTAACAACAAATTAATGAAATTAATCTACTTACAAATACAATAGCAACGATCCATGCTTAGATAAGGGGGGGCTTCCTCCTTAAACAAGGTGCTGCAAATCAAATCAACGCTTCATAAATCCAATCCATGAACTTGTCAATCCTTTATTAATCAAAATTTAGGGAATACAATTGTTGTTCTCATCAAATCAAAATCACTAACTTCCACGTACTGATCCCCTCCCTTCTCTAATATATGGCTCTATATTTATATAGAGGAATCAAAGGGCAACTCATAACCAATTCCTTTAGTTTGTAAATTGTCCAAAACACAAATTTAGAAAATATTACAAATTCAAATTGATCACACTTAGAAAAGTGTTCCAATCATGATTTACTTCATAACAACACATAAAAAATAGTTTGATTCGGTTCTTCATTTGACTGGGCGCTCCAACTTGGATTATGATTTAGAAAATGACCATAACAGGAAATTTGGGAAGTTCCTCCTTGGAAAACCTCTGAATCTCACAAATTGTGCCTTAATTTGGAAAACGACTCGTGTGTTACTCAATATGATATGATACATGTCTCAGATTTTTTCAGATTCATCTTCATCTACTAGGAAATCGAGGTAGAAGTTGGTTGTTTCAAAATCGCTGCTAATTTTGGTTCGTACCCTTATCTCATGCTAAAGTCCCACATGTGCGACTTGGGTAAGGTTTGATCCATCCTGATCCATGTCTTTGATCTTAGGAACAAAACCCATGTGGAGGTGTGCTGGTATGCCAACCTTGGAGGTTTCCATCATGAGTGTTGTTATTGTTGTTACAAGAAATTGCTTCATAAATCGTCATCAATAAAAATCAAGTGTGATATTCTTTAATTTATTAAAAAGGAAGGAAAACAAGCATTACTTAAACACTAAAGCATAAATAAGTATGACATGGTGTTTTATGAGAAGTTATGGTAAATGGAGTGATAAATGAGCAGTAAGAGGAAGTAAAAGGAATGAAATGGATGTCTGTAAGTGTTAATAATGGTGACAAATCAGTGACCCAACATCTCCCCCAAACTGAATATGTTGCATGTCCTCATGTAACCCAATACATTTATATAAACCAAGCACAATAACAACAACAATGTTATAACAAGTGTAGCAACATAATAGAGTAACAACAACAGTGTAATAACAAGAGTGACAACAAAACATAGTAACAACAAAACTGAGTAACAACAACAATATCATTACAGGAGTAACAACAGTAAATCATAACTCATGAGATGGTGATATTTTGTGACTTGCTACTGGTTCTTGTGTAACAAAAACATGACTTCCTATTGTTGGTTCTTGTGTAACAATAATAGGGATTTCTTGTGTCATTATTATTGTTTTCCATTGAAAAATGAAAATTGTTGATGTACGTACCCAAACTCAAGGATGAAATTTTATTTTTTATTTTTTATCTGTAGGAATGACTTCTATATCAACTTGTTTTGTTGTAGGTTCTTGTGGGTGGCCTATTACTCTCTATGTAATGATTTTTCCTTCCCCCCAAACTAAAACTTTTCTGTCAAATGGAAGGTCGAGAAAACAATGTTGTTCCAAGTAAGAAATGTGTAACAGTCCACCCCCCAAACCGAGGATGTTGCATGTCATGCAACATAGTACCTTTGTATCAACCAAGATGCAAGGACTCATTTTAATGTTGCTTCCATTTTTCAATGCATAGTAACCAATCATGATTTTGTTTCATAACAACACATAAAAAATAGTTTGATTTGGTTCTTCATTTGGTTGTGGGCTCCAACTTGGCATATGATTTAGAAAACAACCATAACATGAAATATGGGAAGATCCTCCTTGGAAAAACCTCTGAATCTCCCAAACCGTGTCTTAATTTGGAAAACATATCCCAAGATATTTAATATGCTACGCTACAAACAAAACCCATGTCTCAGAGTTTTCAGATTCATCTTCATCTACTTGCAAATCGAGGTGAAAGTTGGTTGTTTCAAAACTATTGCTAATTTTGGTCTATACTCTTATCTCATGCTGGAGGCCCACATGTATGAGCTAGGTAAGGTTTGATCCACCTAGATCCATGTCTTCAATCTTAGGAACCAAAACCCATGTGGAGGTGCGTTATTATGCCAACCTTGGAGGTTTCCATCATGAGTGTTGTTACGGATGCTACAAGAAATTGCTTCATAAATCGTCATCAATAAAAATCAAGTATGATATTCTTTAATTTATTAAAAATGAAGGCAAACGAGAATTACTAAACCACTAAAGCATAAATAAGTATGACATGGTGTTTTATGAGAAACTGTGGTAAATGGAGTGACAAATGAGCAGTAAGAGGAAGTAAAATGAATGAAATGGATGTTTGTCAGTGCTAATAATGGTAACAAATCAATGACCCAACAATGTGCACATAATATAATTATATGGTTTATAACTTAAGCCTTCCTCCTTTTGATATTCAAGTTATTAAGAAAATAAGTGGTAATTTTGAACAATTACTAGGAGTTACCGATCTCCTTTCACCATACAAATTTTTCTCAGGAAATCTTAGTAAAATATATATACACATATATTTATTTATTTGAGCTTCTTTCTGGAAAGCTAAATCTCTTAGGATTAAAACTTCCAACAACAAAAATGATGTTTTATCGAGATTTACTGCCCACCTAAAATCATTCAAGTCTTTACTACTTTTTAGGAAATAGCCACCATTTTAGGTATTTCTCTTTGGACATAATTTTACTGAGTAATTCCAGGTAAGAATTCCAAGAAATAAATTAAATACAAAGCACATATTCTTGATTTCTTTTTATTTACATATTCCTCATGTTAAAATACCTTATCTTCTCAACTATATAGCCTATATTGATGAGACCAAAAATGTGGTTAATCTCTCATTCTAGGATTCCCCCTTACATGAATTATTATGTTGGCTGGAAGTTAAAGGATTTTACCCATGCTTTCACATAATTTTAGCAATTCAAATAAGCCTTCCAAGGAGGTCCTAAGGCTTGACCAATGACTAGGGATGGGTCACCTCCTAGAACTAATCCATAACTTCAATTTTATAGAGAACATTATTCATTTAATAGAAATTATACATTCTTAACTTTAGATGTTCTATGAAGACATTGACAACTTAGTCTTCACTACTAACCCGTGAATTATATCTGCACGAATGGATTGCAAATTCCCAACCAACACTATGTTCTTACTCCAAGTTACAAATGAAGGGGGCTTGCTCTTGACTAAGAGAGTCACAACAATTAGCTTTCATAGCTAACATTGAAAAATTTGCTGCCCCATTTATTAGCTTGATTTAGAAATTCTTCCTCGTTTTTTCTTACTCGAAAAACCAGAAAACTTAACTAAGAACCAGAGGAGTTTCCCACACCCCTCTCCACTTGGATTTTGGTCCCCAAACCCAACCGTGTGTGTCCTCCTTACTCTTCCCACGGTTTTTCTCATTTTCTTCCTTCTACAACAAGATTTTGTGGGTCAAATCCCCCAAATTCGTGGGTCAGATCAAAATTCTCTAGATGGGTACTTTTCTTCCCATGCTTATGAGGCATGGAAGTTCTGGTACAACACCCCTCATTCTTTCTCATAATTGTTGGAAGCTGGTATTTCAACTACCAACTTCCTTCATTAACTAAATTCTAGAAAAAAATGACAATCTAGGTTTTTTCTTGTTTATTAAATTGGCAATGCAATTTCTTCATTGTTCCCCTCTCATGGCATCATTTATGTGTAAGTGCTCCACCCATCAACATTTTCTTTTTATTACCATCTAAATCCATTTTATCATTTTGATTGTTTATCATGGTCCAAACATTAAACATATTATCCATGGCTCATGGCAACATTTAGACATATATTTTCATGTCAGGGAAAACAAGGTGTTACATTCCCCTCGCCCTTAAAGAAACATTGTCCTCGATGTTCTTTGCATCTCAACAACACCAATCATGCTTCCATCTTTCAACTGCTTCAACAATGTTTTCCTCTTCTTGGTCCAGTCCTTTCCCAGACTCTTGGCATTTATCACATGCCTAAAACAATTTCAAACAACAAGCATATTAATCACAATTTCATGCAAAAACATTTTATCATTTTTCATAATTCAAGAGGAAATTTACATATTAACACAATATTTATGTGTAGTTCATGGATCTGCATCCATATGGCTATCACATTTTCTTGTCTCATTGTTTTTATTGACATACCCAATGTGCTCATGACTCCAATCATAAGATAACAAGAGTTATCATAGTTTCCTCTTCCTTGTGGTCACTCACCTTCCAGGCTCAAACATCCCCTTCTCTGATACACAGTCCCTCAGGCGATCCATCTTGCCTGCCAAGGATTTCTCACACAAAAAGAGTTTAGAGACTTCACCAAGTCTTGCATCCGAGGCATCCCTCAGGCCCATTTAAACACAACACAACTATATCTATGGCGATCATGGCATTTCATAGGGCCTTCATGTCACAACAATGGCCTTTTCCATGATTTTCCATCTTGACAACCATCATTTGTCCTCCCAGGAAAGATCTATAACCTCACCTATATCACACGCATTTAATAATTCATGAGATACCATCATCAATTTCAATCAAACCTTTTCAATATGTTGTCCACATATTTTTAAATTTCATTTGTAAATTTTTTAGGTATGTTCCATATAGGAACTGAGATTCCACAAGTATGAGAATTCCTTCTCATAGTAGTTTGGATATTTTTCATCTATTAGGCATTGGTCTTCCTTATGGACTTATATTGCTTCCATATCCAAGACCATCCTCCCTGCAATTTCAATCTTCACATGGCCAAACAAATTTTTAGTTCTCATGCACATTAGATTTTTATCGCACACTTGCAGTGGTTCACAATCGAATTTAGGAATTGTGCATACTAACAATTAAATCACCTCTATAAATATATTTAATGCGATAAAGTAAAACAAATTGTCATTCCTTACACATGCATTATTTTAACATATTAGGATTTTTCTAAATGCAATCAATCATCATATACCACTAAACCCATGTGCCAATGTCCATGGCCACATATCAACATACATTATATGAAATTAAAATTTAATATGAATGCATTCAATCATTCTTTCTTTGTTGGTAACTGGGGTACCAATATTCATGGCCACCCAATTCCATCTCTTTTATCATTGTTACATTTTTTGTTTTTGTTGTAACACTAGAAGGTCCTCCTTCCATGTTGGGCAATCCAATACTTGCCCTCTTTCATACAACCTACATCTCCTTAATGCATTAACTAATGTGTTTATTATGAGCGCTTTTGTTCACAATCATACATGATCAACCTATGAATTCATGACACATTTCTTCATGAATATATTGCAAGGATTTCAATCATCCTTGAATGTTAGAGGTTATTTCCTCTATTATTTAGGTTCTCTCTTCCCAAATCACACCTTTCTTGGGCATCAATGACACACAATAGTCAATTAAATTCACATGCATATCATCAAGATAAAAAACATTTCAGAAGGGATTCTTACCCAATCCCTTTCAAACCTCATGCTACATAGGCACAAAGTCTTTATATTTGTCTGGATGCCAACACCTTTATGATATGACCTCATCAGTGGTGCTCCATAGGGACTCCTAAGGTCCCTCAACCAATTCTTTAATCAACAACATTCTTGTATCTATCCTTTGCTTGAGGTTGTCCACCATTGGAAACTTTCTTTCCCCAACAAATCCAATCCCTTTCTACACATAACATGTATGATCACATTTAAATTTATATTAGTTGTCATGTAAAATTCAAAATGCATGTATCATGACATTTATTTCAGCAAAAAAAAAACATTTTCAGATATGTCCCAACATATCTATGTGCACTTTACCACATTATCCTCAATGTGCTTACTAGTGTAATAATACAATATTTCAACTATTTTGGTATCCTACATCCATCAACCTTCTCATGTTAGAATCATCCACACATGACTAGTATCTCAGTTTCCTCATCCCAGAGAAACACAATAAACAACAAGAAAGGGGACAAGGGTTTCTCCCCTTTTCCAACTCCTTTGCACAATATGGAACCTTTAGCTTAGTTGAATTATTTCCAAGGCCTCATTGCCTTTGATTAACATGTCTTAACCAAGATCATTCATTTAAACATATTTATTAACTTGTTTTTCCTTGGCTTTCACAATTGTTCTTTTTAAAGCACACAACTTTGTTAAACAAATCAAAGTTTTTGAGTAAGAAAAATATTCCTCCTTTTCTCCTTATTTGCTTCTAGAATCTATCCCCTTCGGGATCTGCCTTCTCTATTCCTTTACCAGTCTTAGTCATATTCATCTTAACCTTTCCTAGATGTAACAACATATTACAACATCAAGAATAGCTCACAATTCAATATTGTGGCAATGCATCTATGCATCTCAACCATAATTGAAATCAAAATGATCAATCATTCACTTGCACGTATTTCTTGCATGCATTATATTTTAAAATGTAATCCATGATTATTATACAAATAGGATTGCAACCCACTGCCTAATTTTCCAACAATCAATTAATTATGTGGCATTTTTATCCTTACAGAGCTTTTTATTCATCTCCTCCTTATGGAAATTATTCAACATGCAACTCTCTTGTTACATGTCCCTCACTATCTGAAATGACCTAAACCTGAGCCAACCTCAGTTTCATCATTTCAGAACTTTACCCAATATCCCATAAGGAATATAAACATCATTCTTATTATGCATTCAAATTATACATTCAAACATGTACATCAATTTGCATTCACAATGTGCTTTCATGCACCTAATTCACATGCATCAACAAAATGTGTGTGTCTACTACTAACACATTTTACAATTTCACATGCACATTTATTTAAAACTATTTAACTCATGATTGCTCACAACCATTCACATGAAAAGTTTAAAGGCATAATCATATTGCCTTGTATCATAATCAACAAAGCATTTTTTGTTCATTGTTCTTTCAACATTTTATATTATCTCTTTCTGAGGGATGGAGCACACCCTCCTCAAGCTATTATTAAACAAATAAAATAGACTTCGTAAAACAGAACCAACTATGCATCCATAACATTATCCAATATGAACAAGTACAAATCTTGCCTCATAGCTCACTTATTCAGGCAGTCATACCATGCCTTTAAGCATATATGTATGTATATATATTACTCACGTACATCACTTGCACATATTTATACCGTTCATTTACATTTATTGAATCTTAATATCATCCTTTTATAATGCGAACTTACATTCAATCACATGACAAGTCTCACAAGAATATTCATAATTATGCTTCCCTCTCTACATGGAAAAAACCAACAATAAAACACTCTTTCTCTTCTACTACTAAGCATTCCACAATTCGAAAAACATAAGCAGGTAATCACAACATTACCTAGGGTAGTAAGTTAACAATTCCAACTTCTCTGCATGTCTTAAATCTTTATTGGTCAATAGACCTTTACCTAGGGAATTCCTTCCTAAATTCCCTCTTATTAGTATGTTTCCCTCTTACTGTTACTCAGGCATAGTATCCATACTGTTATGGCTACCATCCACATCTGGAGTTCAATCTGATCCATTGGTTTCCTAGAAATTCCCAAGCACTTCCTTTACCAAACTTTAGATCAACATTTCATTAATAATTCTACCTCATCCTCATAAGGACAATGACCATCAACGTACCATACTTTACAACCAATCACTAGCTGTAATAAGTCTTTATGCATGTTATATACATGCTTAATCATTTCCATATGCATTACAACATATCTTGTGTACCAAGCATTTTACCCATGCCTACAGTGCATATGTATTCCAATTGTCTTCTTTTGCATTCACATGCATAGACATGATTTTAGGTTAATAGGTATATACATTTTCTTAGTACAACCATGAGCTTATAAATTTCTCATGTGCCCATATCACTTTACCTCTTTTATGAAGGTCGGCTTCAGTCCAAAGGACTCCTCTTTCTTTTTCTTAAATAGGTTATCCCACCTACAAGTTTCAATCATTATAGATCAGGTAAACTAACCTTACAATTTTCTACCAGTCCTTTAATCATGAGGAGTTATATATATACATGGTTTAGTCTTTTATTTAAGCAACAATTATTACTGCCAATGATTCTATCAATCCATACTAAATTCCTTTAACCATAAGGGATTTTCCATAAGGGTCTTATCCCTTATATAAATATCCATCATAAATGCAAGAGGCTCAGTCTATCCAAGAAGATAAACAATGTTACACTTAAATAACACAACTCATCTCACCCATTATCTGGACTCATGCAACTCTATAACAAAATTCTGCCACTTCGACCATTCACATTCAGGTCTTATCATTAATCCCTACCAGCATATTCCCACTCTTGTAGGAATAGCCATCAATCCAACAAAGCAACAATATAATCCTTCTATTGCAATCAACATGATAAAATTTTCTATTGTAAGGAATTTTAAAACAAAAAAAAATCAATACGAAGTCCTTATTAAGGAGCTAGTGCAGATTACAAACAAACATTTTAAGGCAGAAAACACTTTTCAACGGGATCATTTTAGCTTTGATGTACTAGTCCTATGACCGTTCTCTGGCCCATCAAGGCCTAATGTTTGAAGCTCTGCTCTGATACCACTTTGTAACCTACCCACCCCTCAGGTTCTCTTAAAGGGGTGGGGTATCAAAATTTTGATTTTCCTTATCCATTTCAAAGTCTCTTTTCGAGGGAACCATAATTTTCTGCTCATCAAGAGATTTCTAACGACTATAACCAAGTTCAATACCAAGTTCTGTATCAAAATTTATGGCCTCCTAAAGTTCAAACCTTATTTCCCAAAACCCTCTCATGCCCACGTGGCATCCATGTGACACCCACATGGCATCCACATGGTCCAACTAGCGCATACGTGGCTACTATCATGCATAATGACCTAGAACCCACGTGGTAGTTTACCCATTGAGACCATCGACCTATCAGCCTTCGACCCCTCCGCACTCAATGCCACCTTACTTACACTTGATCAATAATCGATATGTCGATCTCGACGTATTGGGTATCAGTCCATTCAGATACCATCACATCACTTGAATTACCTTTTGTAGATACACGATATATCGATATCGACCTACTGGGTATAGACCCATTCTAACACCACCCCAATGACAAGTTCCCAATAAGCGATATGCCAGAAGTCCAATTGGCACCTTGGACACATGGCCCAATTTCGACCCGATACCTAGCTTGACACATGACACATGTAGATTGGCAGTCTTCATACCACATAATCTCATTAAGTTAATATAAATAACTTTACATTAAAATCCCCCACCTTTGGATTTTATTTATTAAATCTGCATTATTACTAATTAATCCTCCTTAATTCAACATCACACACAATGACACTTTTTCTTATTCTATTTTACCGGCTCGGTAAATACCGATGGTTTACTTTACCCCATGTGTATTAATTGTGAAACCTACCTTCTTACCATTTCCAAGCTCTGGTATCCCAATAAGGAATTAATATTAATATTTTAATTAATTAATGCACCAAGGTTTATTACATTAACTTACATTATTATTTACCGCCCCCGAGTATCTCACATATCAAACACGCCTTCACATTTCAAACTCTCGGTGCCCGAAATCCCAATAGATTCTAATATTATTATTTTATTATATATTGGCACGCCCTTCTAGGTATATAACTTAACACACATAATGACATTTATTATTATTATTATTTTATATCGCCCCAGGTATACTACTCACTGTAGGCACCTTTGGTTCTCATTCTCTCGGTACCCGACATCCCAGTGGAAATTGAATGTAATAACATTATATCATGTTTATTTCATTTACCGGCCTCAAGTGTCTTAATAGCTCATGCACCCTCTACCTTACCTTCTCCTGGTGGGATTTAATAACATCATTAAATATAAAATGATTGTATTTTAAAATGTCGGCCCTTGGGTATATTAAGTAGCACGTTCTCCTTACCCTCTCCATCTTAGGTTCCCAATATCCCAATTGAGTATTAATATTATTATAATAATAACATATTACTTTGGTCATGTCGGTTCTCGGGACTATCACGTAACACATTCACCAATTACACATTCCTTCTCCGTTCTCCTGGTATCAATACTCCAGTGAGGTTTTAAAAATATTATAATAATATTTTATTATACCGCCCCCCTCACATCTTATATTCACACACATCTTGTCCTCTCGATATTCTAGTGCCCGAAATCCAGATGGGGGTTTAATATTATTAAAATGAAAGGAAAAATATAATTTCCCAGGTATTTGAAAATAATAACAAATAAATACACTAACAGGAATTTCTCCAAAGTTACAGAGTAACCTCTGTACAGTACAAATCCATAGGTCTTGAAAAAATTATTCCTTTTTCCAGAAAAAGGGAAAAAAATTGAGCTTCTCCAATCACGTGCACATAATATAATTATATGGTTTATAACTTAAGGCTTCCTCTCTTGATATTCAACTTATTAAGAAAATAAGTCGTAATTTTGAACAATTACGAGGAGTTACCAGTCTCCTTTCACCATACAAATTTTGCTCATGAAATCTTAATAAAATATATATACACATATATTTATTTATTTGAGCTTCTTTCTAGAAAATTGAATCTCTTAGGATTAAAACCTCCCTCAGTAAAAATTATGTTTTACCGAGATTTATTGCCCACCTGAAATCATGTAAGTCTTTACTACTTTTTTAGAAATAACCACCATTTTAGGTCTTTCCCTTTGGACATGATTTTATTGAGTAATTCCAAGTAAGAATTCCATTCTTACCATGTCTTAATAAGACTTAAATTAAATACAAAGCACATATTCTTGATTTCATTTTATTTACATACTCCTCATGTTAAAATACCTTATCTTCTCAACTATATAGCCTATACTTATGAGACAAAAAATGTGGTTAATATCTCATTCGAGGATTCCCCCTTACCTGACTTATTATGTTGGTTGGAAGTTAAAGGCTTTTACCCATGCTTCCACATAATTTTAGCAATTCAACTAAGCCTTCCAAGGAGGTCCTAAGGCTTGACCAATGACTAGGGATAAGTCACCTCCCAGAACTGATCCATAACTTCAGTTTTATAGAGAACATCATTCATCTAATAAATATTATACATTCTTAACTTTAGATGATATGTGAAGACATTGATAGCTTAGAATTCACCACTAACCCATGAATTATATTTGCACGAATGGGATGCAAATGCCCAACCAACACTTCGTTCTTACTCAAAGTTACAAATAATTCCTTACAATAGTTTTTAAAATTAGAAATAGTTAGAGGAAAACAATAAAATATATATTTACACAACTCTCTTCCAATTTTACAATCAACGAGTCACACGAAGCAAAAAATTTCACTACTTGATCATAATACAATTCTTCATAAAAACAAAACATAAATTCCATAGCATTAAGACATTTATCTTGGCATATGCAAATTATTGAAACACTTATCTGAGAATTACAGAATGATTGAAAACTGTTGATGGGTGAGCCTATTTCCACCCAACCATAGGCACAATTATCTTTGTCTATCATTATAGCTAGCCACCCATGAGCCAGAAGATGATGCCACGAGGGAAAACTCTCACTCCATTATAGAGATAAACAGATGAAGGATACTTTCCTTCATCAACATAAATTAGTAAGATACATTCTAATTTCACCAATCAAGGGGGGATTCTCTTGAATCAGAGATTCACAATAGTTATCTTTCACATCTAATAATAAAAAAATTGCAGCCCCATTTATCAAATTGATTTAGAAATTCTTCCTCGCTATTTTTTACTTAGAAATCCAGAAAACTTAACTTATCTATGTTTTGCTAAGAACCAGAGCAGTTTCCCATAACCCCTCCACTTAGATTTTGGTTCTTAGACCCAACCGTGTGTGTCCTCCTTCCTTTTCCCACTATTTTCCTCATTTTCTTCCTTCTACAACAAGATTTCATGGGTCAACTCCCCTAAATTCGTGGGTCAGATCTAAATTCTCTAGATGGGTACTTTTCTTCCCATGCTTCTGAGGCAAGGAAGTTTTGGTAGAACACTCCCCATTCCTTCTCATAATTGTGTGAATCTGGTATTTCAACTACCAACTTCCTTTATTAACTAAATTTTGGGAAAAAATGGCAATCTGGGTTTTTTCTTGAATATTAAATTGGCAAGGAAATTTCCTCACTATTTCCCTCTTATGGCATCATTTATGTGTAATTGCTCCACCCATCAACAATTTATTTTTATTATCATCAAAATTCATTTTATCATTTTGATTGTTCATCATGGTCCAAAAATTAAACATATTAGCCATGGCTCATGCCGACATTTAGACATATACTTTCATGTTGGGGAAAACATGGTGTTACATGCTTTCCTTCTCTTCATCTCCTTGAAACCTTTCTTCGTCCTTATGCTATCCATACACAATACCAAATGGTGAAGAAGGTAAATAACTGAAACAAGTCTCTAAAGGAGACTTATTGGTGGAAGAATGGAGTGTCATGTTATAGGAGTGTTGAACCTAGACTAATTGCTTGTCCCAAGTCTTTGGATGTTTCCTATTGTATCTCTTAACAATTGTACCAGTGTCCTGTTAACAACGTCATTTTGTCTGTCAGTTTGAGGATGGAATGCAGTTGAATACTTCAACTTGGTATCCATTCTTTCTCAAAGCATTGTCTAGAATATTCCCAAGAACCCATTGTCTCGATCATATATGATAGAGATTGGTGATTCAAAATATACCCAAACATGGTTGAAGAATAGTTCAACTTCCTCTCATCCAAATACTATCTTCTTACATGGAACGAGCACAAATTTTTTGTTGAAGTAGTCTACCACGACAAACAAGTATTTATGACCTCTATGAGTCATAGGAAAACCTCCAACAAAATCCATGGAGATTCTCTCCCAAGGCCTTCTTGGTACTAGAAATGACATGTACATGCTAATTTTATGGTTGCTTGGATTACTAGTGATACAAAGTACACAACCTCTAACAAAATTTTCCACCTTCTCTTGTATCTTTGACCAATACACATACCACTAAAAATTCACCATTGTCTTTGTTGAGCCAAAATTCCCAACAAATCTAGAAGTGTGTGCTTCTCTCATCAACTTAACTCTTTTTTCCCGGGGTGTGCATAGTTTGTCCAACTTGTATAGTATCCCATATTGGAGGTGGTATTCATTTCCATCCATGGTAGTGATTGGCCTCTCATTTAGATACTTCTAGACTCCTCTAAAATGTTCATCTCCCTCACAGTCTTCACTCAAAATTTCATTAGTGAAAGGCTCAAGTTGCATTATCACTCTAAGTACTACAATCTTCTTCAATGGTGGTTGAGAGAGCATGTCTTCTAGCCTATTCATGAATCCTTTCTTGTACTTAATCAATAGATGAAATTTTTGAAAGAAACCTAACCACTTGTAATGCCTCACCTCCTACATCTTTCTCTGAATTTGTAGGTATTGAAGGGGATAGTGATCAATATGTATGATGGTCTCTTTTCCCAGGAGATAGTACTTTCACTTCTTCACCACTTGCACAATTGCATATAGATCCTTATCATACTTTGGGTATTCAATAATTTCTCCATGAAAGAACTATGAATGATAACACATAGGCCTTCCTCCTTGCATTAGTATTTCTCCCATCAGTATCTAGTTCAAAAGGTCATTACAAATTTGACATGGTTAATACTAGAGCATCGTCGATTTTTTTTATTCAAGTCTTCAAATGCTCTTTGTTGTGGCTTACCCCAATGAAATCTCTTTCCTTTGGTAGTCAAGGCATGTAATGACGCTACTATAGTGGATAAGTTTATAATGAATTTACTTAAATACTAGTCTCATCCCATGAAACTCCTTATCTCTATGACATTGGGTGATGGATGCAATCTTCTCTGGATCCACTCTCAACTCCCTTCCTCTAATTTTGTGTCCAAGATATATCAAGGAAGTCTTTCCGAACTCACATTTTTGCAAGTTGGCAATCAATTGATTATGTCGTAAGGTTTCTAGTACCTGTGTCACACGTGAGAAGTGTTATTGCTAGGTATTAGTGAAAATTAGTATGTCATCTAGATATACTATTAAAAAAGAGTCGATAAATGGGCATAACACATCATTCATCAGCCTCATAAAATTTGTAGGTGCATTGCATAAACTGAAAGACATTACTAACCACTATACAAACTTTGTCTTGTTTTGGATGTTGTCTTCCACAGATATTCTTCTTTGATCCTCACTTGATGGTAGCTTGATTTTAGGTCCATATTAGTGAATAATTTGGCTTTCTACAGTTGATCCAACAAGTCATCAATCCTTGGAAAAGGATATATATTCTTGATGGTGATCTTATTTGGGGCATGGTAGTCAATGCACATTCTCCAGCTTCCATCTTTCTTTGGCACCATGATCATAGGTGAGCCACATGGTGATGTACTAGGTATAATGACTCCATGATCTGACAACTACTTCTTCACTTCATCTGCTTCAGTAATGGACTATCTATATAGTCCAATGTTATGAAGTGGTGACTCTGACAAAAAATGAATCTCGTGTTTAACCTCTTGTTTGGGTGGAAATCCTTGAGACTATTGAAACACTTATTTGTAGGATTTAATCAATTGTTGTAGTTGTTAGAATTAATTTCCACTACATCCTTCCAAGGATGCCTTCATCTCCAACTCCTTGCCTTCTCCTAGTTTCTTTCATTCTCTCAAGAACAATAAGACAAACTTCTTGTACTACCCATGCTTCTTCTGGCCTAATGAGCATTGATCAGGTAGATTTCAGACTTATCTTGTGTGCATTTATGGCGTATGATTTTACATACTTGACTAGCCTACATTGGTTATCTCTCCTTTTGAAAATGACATCCCTCATGTACACGTATGGACTTCCCAAGATGACTCCACATATGTCCAAAGGAACCACATCTGCAACCACTTCATCAACAAAATTTCGGTCGATGGAAAACTTGAATTTGCATTCCTTGTTCACTTTCAATTCTATATCTTGCCTTACCCATCCCAGAGGGTATGCCTGCAAATAATCTTGTGTATCCATCCCAATATTCTCAATCAATTTCATAGAGATCAAGTTGGATTGTGAAAAGCGATCAAACAAACAATCCACCTTTCTTTGCTTCATGTGGATTTTAATGCAAAAAACATCAGTCATATCCTTCTCGTCCTTGTGACTGCAACCAACTAATGACACATCTTTATGAAGATTGGTTCAACTGATCTCCCCTTCTGATTCTGAGGTGATTTTGACATGTTCCTCCACATCTAGTGATATCAATGTTGGAACAAAAATATACTGAGGGGGGGTGAATCAATATCTAACAAACTTTTTACTTTGTCCCAATTATTAACATTGCATATTAGTATGCAACAATTAACCAGAAACATAAAAACATATTCACCATCATAATATAAGCACAATATACAATATGTAATGTGGAAACCCTTAATGGGGATAAAACCACAAAAGCTATTTCTTTTATAATTCAATTATTACAGAATTAGGCTCCAACTTGTGAGGGACACCCATCCCTCTTGTAAGCACCAACTTACAAGATTGTAGGCACCAACCTGTCATAACAAGAACCTACTTGCTAATTGCAGACACTAATATTCCAAGGAAAACAATCCTTGCTACATGCACCAACTTGTAGAACTACAGGCACCAACTTGCATTGAAAGCACCCACTTGCTAATTGCAGACACCAATTTTCCAAGGACACCAATCCTTGATACAAGCACCAACTTGTAGAACTACATACCAACCAACACTGCAAGCACCCAATTCCTAATAAAGAAGGCACCAAAATTCAATGTAAGCACCAACTTACAATGAGGACTTCAATCCTCTCCCGAGATCCACCCTGCCACCCTGAAGTAAATATGCTTCTGATTCCCTCAAATAGACAAATATATTTCATTGCCTCTGCTAACAAAACACTTTCATTATGTACAAATACAAAAATTCCTTGCACCTCCTAACCAACCTTTGATGATTACATTATCTTCTCTTCCATTCTCATACATCCTCATACTTGAGCCTCAGATCTCACCACTCACTCACTTTTGATCCATTGTCCATCTCCTCAAAAACATATTCAAGCACTTTATTTATACAACTTGTGAACTTAAGCATTTGTCCACATATGAAGTTTCTTGTCGGTTCCAATACCATTTGCTTCTTCCACAAATTGGGATATCAAAGGATTCAAAAACCGATCTTAATATTCTTCTGATGTATGTGCTTTGTTCACTGGTCCTCCACACTCAACCACTGTCTGATCCAGGTCTCCATTGAATTTACACTATTAATCGTTTCCTTGATATCGGGATCATCAGGGTACCAAAACACTCAATGCCACCTCGATGCCTAACAACCGTCCGATCTTCCCTCGAATTAATCTCAACCATTAATCTAATCTCCTTCATATCGAGACCACCGGGCCCATAGAACCACTAAACATCACCTCTATGCACAATAGTCGTCCGATCATCTCTTCAATCAATTTCCTCCTTTGATCTATGATCACTTTCATCGGGACCTCCAGGATGTCGAAACACTCAACACCCTCGTGATGCTTAGTAGTTGTTTGGATCATATATTCAATGGATCTTGTTCTTTGATCTGTGATCACATTCATTAGGACCATCAAGTCTATCAAACCCCCGAGACCTCAACACTCATCCACTATTGGATCATGATTTCGATTGAATCATTGCCATCAACCTATTCTTTATCCAACAAAATACATTACTCAAACTTGGCACACATCAACCATCTGATATGTCCTTGAATAGATCGTGACCACTTATCTTTTTATTTCCCTCCAAAAACACACTTCATGACCTTATTGCTTAGTAGTCATCCAATCTTTAATCAACGACTATTATTGGTTCTTGGAGTCCTCCTTGTCAATGTTTGTTTGTCAATTCCACTGCGATGGATCTAATGGTCCTTGAATAGCCATGGTAAACGGTGTTGATTGCATCGCTCCTTCAACCTGCACGACAATTATTTCCATCTCTCTTAATTACTCGTAGATGGTCAAGTGGGACCCATGATAGATCTATGACTATAATTGTGTGTCTCCTTCTTGCTAATCTACGATTTGGATTGCTCCTCGGAGACCCCTTGGGAGAGTACCTCTACACACTCTACTCCGATGACTTGTAATGTGATAGATCCAATGGTCTTCATAGTCTAAAATCAATGGATCTGATCGCGTTGCTCCTTCAACATTCACGACGACTATCTCCCATCCCTCCGTTTTCTCATGAGAATGTTAGGTTGGACCCACATTGATCTACGAGTAATATTTCATCTTGCCTCCATGCCGACCTACGGTAAAGATTTCTCCTCGGATATCCTTCATCAAAGTACCTTTGCATAATCAAAATATGACACACATCATCCTTTGGGATACTCTATCTGCCACACTGGTATCCTGGCATCACCCCGACTTCCAATTTGACATCACTCTTCCTCATGACACATGGATCGATTTCAATACAACATGTGGCATTACATGTAGCAGATGATGTGGCACTGACGTGACTATGATGTCATCACTTCCTTCTATTCTTATTCATACACCATGATAAGTTGGCACTTTGATACATGGTCTCATCCTTTCTGCTTTCATGGCTCTGACATGGCAGCTAATGTGGCATATGATCTAGCTCACAATCATTCAAAGTCCCTTGTCGAAAATCATTCATCAAATTCACTCTGACCATGGCCTCCAATTGAAGATAAAGATATATCCAATAGACTACAACCAATGGTAAAGATTTTCTCCAACCAAACCCTGCGAGGGATCCATGACTCTGTACTTGATCACACATGGATCAATAATTGTGCTACCCGTGGCACTGGCATGTAAGCTGATAACATGCTGACATCATCACAACTTCTGGCCCTGTTCATAACTCCGAGCTGGAGCTTTGATTGTAATTGGCAGAATATGCTTATGACATTTGGTCTAGTTGATGCATTACACCTGGTTGTTGTAACACACCACTCTCATGTCTTGAAACATATCATCAAATATCCAATGGATGAGGTAGATCCTATGATGGATCTATGGTTATTTTTTACTCAAAGTATCTCTCATCCGAGGCCCAATGCACCAAAATACTCTAATGGACTTTCACTTCAACAAACTGATCGTCAATGGTCCATAACTACTCTGATTGATCCAATGACTCCTATCGAATCAAAGTTTCTCCCGTCATAGTCTCTTCACTTCAAACACTCCAATGATCATGTCCTACGACCAATGATCCATGTTTTCTCCCACAACCACTCTGATAGATCAATGACTATCATTAAATCCAAGTCTCCTTCATCATTGGACTCTTGAATGCTCTAAATAACGGTCTGGATTTATTCACTGTGCTGAATCAATGGTTACAATTTCCTTTGAATCAGAGATAGGTTTTCTTCATGATAATAGTCCAATTTGAGACTTAGTCATTCCAAGGCTTTGAAACTATTTCTAACTTCTTTCTCTCGCCTTCATTTTCAGGGTAGACACACAAAAATATTTTAGAAGTTCATCAACACATAGTCATCTTTGCGCACATAGGATTATCAACTCTCAGGTTCATTCTTCCTCTTCCTGGATGCTCTGATTTTCTCTGATCTTAATAGTTTGGATGTTTCCTCCATTTGTCTGGTTCGATCCTTGGACCTGTCATTTACAAAATGTAGATATGCAGTTCCTCAGATTCTCCTCATGTCAAGTCTCGTTCCTTGATTTCTTCAGAGTTGTTCTATTACATAATTCATATAAACATTCATAGTCATATTCTTATCATTGACAACAATCAATCTTTCCTTGCTTGTAATATCAATGTGAATGACATCCTTTGACATCAATGACAACACAATTTCCAACAATCAATTCATTCTTCTTCTTCTTGAAATATTTGGGATTCTTCTTAGGGTGCAATTTCCAATAGTCCTCCTTAGTGTGTCCCTTTTGATCACAACCTTTGCATTGCTTGGTGGAAGGTGTTTCTTCTTGTGTTGTTTCCACAATATTCTTCTTGTTCCACTTCTTCTTGTTTTTATTCTTTTTCTACCGATGTTGTGGTTCTACTTGCTTGTTTCTTCTTCTTATCTCCCTCAAGGTACCTTGCTTGAACACTGACCTCATCAACGTATTTAGTATAAATAACATTAGTTGTCATAGAATTTGAGGTATAAATGCCCCAAAATACTTGATTAACATGTATAGACTTATGAGAGAGGCTCCCATCTGAATTTATCTCTTTCTAAACTCTATGGTGATCTCCTGCACTGATTTTCCTTATCTCTTCTTAAATTAATGACATATTATCTATTGGTGTTCCTCTTATCCAATTGGTTAAAACTAGGCTTTGATCAAGTCCTTGAATACCTCCCAATCAGTCACCGACAACTCATTTTCCAGTTCTTTTCCTATTGCATCACTCTCCCACCATACCAAAGCAGGGCCATCAAGCTTCAATCGAGCAAAAGCAATAATTTGTTTTCCAGTTACTTCATGTACACTGAAGTATACTTCCATATATTGTATCCATTTGTTCAACTTGATGGCATCCACTTCTCTAGCATATGGAATTATTTTTGTTGGGTAAAATAACCCTTACACTAAACCAACCAGGAAATAAAAGACATATATAAGCAATAAATAAATGAAAATCACACACAATACACAAATATTTTACCATAAAAACCCAAAATTGGGAAAACAAAAATTCCTTGAGTGTGTTTCTCTCTTGTTATCTTATTCATTCATTGAATAAAGAGTTACATGACTAACCTTGGTATACACCTAAGACACGATCTCCATCATACTCTCTTTCTTTACACAAAAACAACCATGCATCCAATCGGCTTGAATCTACATGAGCAATAACACTAACTTGAAGATCAACTTATTACACTTACAACACACCTTATTTATATGATTTACAACATGAAAAACCTTAAATCATGGCACCCAAAACCGATTATAGATCCATGTAGATGATTGTATGAAATCCCACAAATCTCAGGATTATGTTACAATCAACTTCCAATCAGTTACCAATTAACTACCCAGTCGAACTCCAACTGGTATTCAGTCATTAATTGCCACTTGAGCTCCTATGGACCTTATGTTGGCTGAACTTTTGAATTCCCATCAATCACTTCGACTTTGAATTTCTCGTCAATCACTTCAATCTCCGACCTCCTGTTCGATCACTTCAACCTTTCCTTAACCATTGACTTAACTTTCACATAGTCAATCCACCTCGACTAGAAAGTCAGATGATTTTTCTTTCACTGTAAAGAATATAACAACCCAACATTTTCCCACTTGTTGTATTCTTTGTTGATACATGAGAACATTGATTTTATTCACAGACCTAGGGCAACGATGCCTATTGCTTCTCTACACCAAGATAATTTCACAACACTCGCAGACTTGATCAAAGAGTCAGTTATGTTTTCCAAAGTTTCTACCTTCTCCAACCACACCTTCTTTCTTTCCACCACGTCTCTCATGAATTGGTATTATACATTAATATGATTAATCCTGGAATGGTAAGTTGGGTTCTTTGACTGTCACAATTTATCTTCATAGATTTATTTTCAAACCCGATCCCTGAACATAGTTGATGCAACCACATGGCTTCTTTTCTTGTGTGAGTGGCTTTCATGTATTCATTTTTTGTTGTTGACAAGGCTATGACCACTTATCGCTTACTCATCTAGTTGATTGCTCCACAGAACATCTTGAACACAAATCCGATATATACTAATTGACCTTCATCAATCCAGATCTACAGCCCAATTGGCCTTGACAAAGCCATGTACATTTACTTCCCTGTCAATTTTAGGTTTCCCTTGGTAGCATATAGCATATTCTATTGTGCCATGCAAATACTTGAACACTCTCTTGACAATAGTCCAATGCTCCTTTCTAGGTGTCAACATGTATCTTCTCAATACTCCCACTGCATTAGCAATGTCTGGTTGAGTGCATACCATTGCATACATTAGATTACCAACAACACTAGGATAGGGAACATGTGCCATGTCCTCTATTTCTTCCCATGTCTTTGGACATTGTTCAACAATTATCTTTTCTCCCATGGGAATTGGTACCTTGATTGGTTTGCAATCTTACATGTTGAAATTCTTCAAGATTGTTTCAATGTACTTTCTCTGATTCAACCAAAGCTTTCTAGTTTTCTGATCTCTCTTTATCTCCATTCCAAAAATGAATTTTGTTGTACCGAGATCCTTCATGTCGAACTTGGAGGATAGCTCCATCTTCACCTCCTTTATTGCATTCATGATGTTTTCGACCAAAAATACGTCATCGATATACAAAGCTACATATATGAAATGGCCACTTTCTTCCTTGGAATATACACAATGATAAACCTTGCTTCTCACAAATCCCAAACTAAGGATGGAAGTGTCAAAATTTCAGTACCACATTCTTGTAGATTGCTTTAGACCATAAAGGGATCTCTTCAATTTGCACACCAACTCTTTCTTTTCCTTTACTGCAAATTCTTCAGGTTGTTTCATGTAGATTTCTTCTTCCAGGTCCCCATGTAGAAACATTTTATTCATATCCATTTTCTCTATTTCAAGATCAAATGCTACAGTTATAGACATTAGTACTCTAATGGAAGTTAATTTTTCCATAGGGGAAAATATCACCGAAGTCAACTCCCTCGACTTGGGAATATCCTTTCGCTACCATTCGAGCTTTGAATTTATTGACTTGACCTGTTGCGTTCAACTTTTTATTGAACACCCACCTTCCACTGATGGGTTTCCTTCCATTAGATAGCTCTACCAAATCCCACATCTCATTCTTGTGCAAGGATTCCATTTCTTTTACCATGGAATTCTTCTAGAGTTTATCCTCTATTGAGTTGACTTCCTCCCTAACTGACTTGGGATCCTTGTTAGTGGAAGATAACACAAATGCCAAACGTAAATCAAGTGGACTATACCTTTCATCTCATTTCCTTACTCGTTCAGACCTCCTTACAAATAAATTCAATTGTTCCACCTCTTCCTGTAATTCAGTCGACTCATCTAAATCATGTTCTTCATTCTTCATCTCAAACACCAAATTGTTTTGTTCTTTCACCATTTGACCTTCTCCAGACTTGGAAGTTACTCCGACTTCCTTGGAGATCTCATGTCAACCATACACTGTTTTCCTCAATAGCATATCCCATAGCTTATATCATTTCATTCCATCCTTGTAGCCAATGAAAATAGACTTAACTACCTTGTTGTCCAGTTTATTCCTCTTCTCCTTGGGAACATGCACAAATATATCACATCCAAAGACTTTGAGATGTGAAAGAGAAGGCTTCTTACCAAACCATACCTCATGTGGAGTTGAGTCGACGAGAATTCATGAAGGAGACCTATTTACAAAATATTTTGCAGTGTCGACTACAGTCTTCCTTTACCCAGAATTCTTGTGTGATCCCCACACCACTAAGCATGCTCCTTTCCTTATCCATCAACTTCCTATTCATTCTTTCGAAAAATCCATTTTGTTGTGGGGTATATGGTGTGTTATTTTGGTGTGCTATGCCATAATGCTTGCAGAACTTCTCAAAATCCTTTCCATAAAGTTCACCTCCATTTTCATTTCTAAGCACCTTGATATTCTTATCTATTTGGTTTTCCACAAGAGATTTTAACACTTTTAATTTCTCGAGAACCTTTTAATTCTTCCTTAGGAAATATAGCCATGTCTTCCTGGAAAATCATCTATGAAGGAAACATAATACAAATCCTCCTAGTGAAGGGATTGGTATAGGCCTAAACAAATCATTGTGTATCAATTATAGAATCTCTTTTTCCCTTGTAGGTCCATATGGGAATCTAACCCAATTTTGTTTTCCATATATGAATTTTTCACAAAAATCGACTTCCAAATTATAATCAGGAAAACCTTTGACCATACCTTTGTTGTGCATATCTCGAAGCAATTTTTTTCTAATATGTCCCATTATTTGGTACCAAAACATGGTCATGTCAACTTGACGAAGAACAATGAAGTCAATTTGTATTAACTTGGCCTGAGTTGAGTCAAATATAGTCGACTTCAGGAATAATAATGTTGTTTCATCCAGTCGAGTCGATATTCCCTAACAACTTGTATAGGGTTCCAATCCAAATTCCTTTCATTAATACCATATCTCCCCTGACGATTTTGCATATATCCTTCTAAAGTAAAGTTTGCACACCTACATCACTCATTTTGTTGACAAATACCAGATTTATTTCCAAACCCAGAATATGTATCACACTTGGAAGGGTCCTTCTCCTACCATCTTGCAATATCAGTCGGACTCTTCCTCGTCCGACAATTTGGCTTGTTGATTTGTCCCCCAAGAATACATATCCCCCTTCATATCTCTCAGATTCACATAACCATTCTCGGGGGGGTGTCATGTGAAAGGATGCACTTGATTCGATCAACCAAGCATCATGATCCAACTGTGTGCTGGTCGACGCTAGAAACACATCGCCTCCTTGATCTAGAGTAGTCTTTCTCTTAGTCGACTGCTTCTCGTAAGATCCTAGGATGATCTCAATCACCTTCAACTTGTAGTCTCTCTTGTAGTGTCTAAATTTACCACATTTCCAACATCTTCTCATCGATTGAACCGGGGATTTACATATACCCTTTGACTTAGACTTTCTATAGGATAATTTTCCTTTATCTATGTCAATTGGTTTCCTTCTCACCATCAAGGCATATTTAGTCAATCCTTCCATGTTCTTTTGTCTGATTTCTTCTGAAAAAAGAGATGCAACCACATATTCAAGCATTCATGTGGTTGAATTACTCCTTATAGCCACAACTAAGCTATCCCATGAGTCTAGCAAAGAACATAACATGATAATAAATTTCTCCTCCTTAGTGATTTTAATATCCACAAAAAATAACTGACTTATTACAATATTGAATTCATTCATGTGCTTTGTTACCGATCTCCCATCACTCATCTTCATAAAATATAGTTTCTTCAGAAGAAAGAACTTATTTACTAGATATTTCAACTAGTACAAGCTTCCCAAATGTTCCCACAATTTCTTTGTAGAGTCTTGACTTGAGACATTCAAGAACACCAAATATGCATGAAAAATAAAATCATACTCCTTACCCGTCTTTCAAGTTTCTCCCATACTTCACCCCACATACCCGTAAGAAAGGTTCTGGGGCTCACAACTGCCCATTATTCTAAATCTACAAGAATATATTCCATCTTAAGCTTCCAAAGCTCAAAATTCCTGCCATTTATTTTTTCTATATCTATCCTCGAAGTGCTTTCCATTCTTTCAAGCACAACTTAAAGGATCACTAACTTACAATTCCCACTAGACCTAGGTTTAGCTCAGATCCAAGATCTGCTTAACCTTGCTCTGATATGACTTATGCAGAGCAAAAAATACGCTCTAATACCAAATGTTGGGTAAACTAACCCTTACACTAAACCAACTATGAAAGAGATGACATATATAAGAAAGAAATAAATGAAAATCACACAAGTACACACATATTTTACCCCGGAAACCCAAAAATGAGAAAACCAACATTCCTTGAGTGCCTTTATTTCTTGTTGTCTCATTCATTCATTGAATAAAGAGTCACATGACTAAAATTGGTCTACACCTAAGACACAAACGCCATCATACTCTCTTGATTTACACAAGAACAACCCTGCAACCAATTCAGATTACATCTACATGACCAGTAACACTAACTTGAAGATCAACTTATTACACTTACAATGCAC
>ML804949.1:141728-160026 GCA_009831015.1 Picea engelmannii | reverse complement strand
AACCAAACACACACAATGACACAGTAGATACCCTGGAAACCCCAGTGTGGGAAAACCAGCAAAGGAGGGCTTTTATTAGAGGCTTCAGAGGTAAAATAATTACAGCAGAAAATACAATTTCTTACAGCCCAGAAATGTTCCACTTCTTGAGTGTATGGCCCAGCAGACTCAGCTGCTCAAGGCTGCTGCTGTACGGCCCTGATTTCCTCCTTAGATGGCTGTTGAATGGTCTCTGAAATGACCATCTAAACTGCTGTAACTCAGCCCTTGTTTCTGCCCTCTGTGTTGAAGCTGTAAGGACTAGAACAGTCCCCTTTTTGCTGCTGTTACAAGACCCAGCTCACAGCAACACTTTGCTGTCCTGTGCAGTCCTGTAAGTGGCCTCTTCTTGCTGCCAGGTATGCCCAGAAATAGCCCTGAGCTTGCTGTTCAACACAGCCAAGACTTGACCTCTCTCTCAATAACACTAAGCCTCTTCCACAGCATCTAACTCCTCTTTCTCTTCTCAAACATGAAATGAGATGCCCAACACCCTCAGCCTCCTCTGTACCCTGCCACCCTCACCTGCTGCCTTGGGATTCACACCCAGCAAAGGCATCAACAGTCCAGATTGAGGCGCCTCCTCTCTCTGGACCCCACACAGCACTAAGGAAGTATACCTCCTATGCAGGGCCCCACTCAGCACTAAGGCTGAATGCCCTCCTTGACAGGGCCCCACAATCCACTAAAAACAGATTTTATGCTTAACTGTTTAAGCAGGACTTAGGCTAATTAGTTTTGGCTGATCTGGGTAAGTTTATTATCTTTTGCATGCCTTGGACACTAGGCAGCTGCCAGGACACCTTCTGCTGCTACAAAATTAACAAACCGTAAATGCATGCCATACTATCTGATCTTCAACCGATGATGTCATATTATTTTGATAATTTTAAAAAGCAACTATATGAGTTACAAATGCTTGATGTTTTGTTACTGCCAATGTACCTTTTGCATGCCTTGGACACTAGGCAGCTTCCAGGACACCTTCTGCTGCTACAAAATTAACAGGCCGTAAATGCCATATTATCTGATCTTCAAAAGATGATGTCATATTATTTTGATAATTTCAAAAAGCAACTATATGAGTGCATTACAAATGCTTGATGTTTTGTTACTGCCAATGTACTTATGACTATACTCTTTACACAAATGGTCATTGTGTATAGTTTAATCTTTTTCTATTTAATAAACAATCATTTCCCCATGAATATTTTGAGAGTTCTATTGGAAAATTCAAAAAATTTAGGCCTTGAACAAATAGTTCAAAGGAAATAGATAGAATCAAAGCCATCGGTTGTTCCACAATTGGCAGAATAGCACATTTATTAAACCTACTTTGAAGATCCAAGGTTTTCCAAAAACCCTGATATAATGGGCGAAAATACACGAATAACCAAACATAAAGTCCATCTCTTCCCGGTATAAACTTCCAAACATGAAGTCCATCTCTTCCTGGTATAAACTTCCAAACATAAAGTCCATCTCTTCCTGGTATAAACTTCCATTTTCATGAGATGCATAGCTGTAATGAATGCATGCGAGGTATCATTGTATTAGTTTCAACCAAAGATGCTCCACAGGTTACCTTGGCTCAGAATCACCTACATTGACAAGTAGTTTTGAGAAACAGTGGACTAGAAGGAGTTTTAAATTGACATGTTATTTCATGAAAACAAGTTTTGTAATTGGATTAAACTCACATATTTAACTGATTCAAACGCTTCCTTAAACCTAAGTATCAGTAATGTGTAAAATCAGTACAATATATATGCATCGCAACCTTCTAGTAGATAAAGTTTGAGATGTACATACCAGTTCCATCAATGAGTTAGCCTCCTGGAACTCTTTGGCTTCTTGACAAAACTCAACCTGATCCTCTTCAGTCTCAGATTCTTCTTCTTTTTTATCATTGACAATGTTAATCTTTTGGGTTTCTCCTTTTTTTCCTCCACAGGCTTTTTAACTTTGCTTTGCTCAAGTATATCTTGTCTACTGCTAGGCAACCATCCTTTTTCAACAGCTTTACGAAATACTCGCTTAGCTTTGCGAGTATACCCAATTTCACAGAGCTTAGGGATGAGCAGCTCGAAAGTTTCTTTCCCAGGAAGGCAACCATGTCCTATCATTGTACTGAAGACTTTATGAGCATGCTCGACTCGTTGAATTCCACATAAAACTTTAATGAAGCTAAAATAAGCTTTCACATTTGCCTCAAAGCCAGCTTTCTTCATCTCATCCAGCATTTCATGGCCCTCAGCCACTCTAGCTGCCTGGAACAGACTCCTGATGAGAACAACATAAGTGGTCAAGTTTGGTGAGCACCCATATTGTTCCATTTTCAAGAAGAACTGGTAAGCATCCTCGGTTTTTCGGATTTTGCATAAATGGGTAATGAGGATATTAAAGGTCGATTCGTTGCGAGGCACACCTGCTGCCTCCATTTCAACGAGGATTTTATTGGCTTCAGGCAAAAGCCGAAAAGGGTCCTTCTCTCTGCACAACATGCAAATGCAATCAAGCAAAGCATTGTAAGCCATCACCCCCATGGCAATTTGTCCAACTGACATCTCATTCACCATTCTCTTGGCTTCGTTCAATTTCCCTGCGACGCACCAGCCTTTGACGAGTGTATTACAGATCTCTTCATCGGGATAATACGTATCTGCCAAACTTTTCACTAAATTCTCTGCATAACTCGCAAACCCTCTCTCACAGAGCCATTGGACGGCAATCTTCTGAGCCTCCTCATTCTGCTTAAACCCGTACTCCTCCATTTTATTGAAAAAAACAACAGCCTGCTTCTCTCTGCCTGCCTTGACAAGCCTTTCTACAACAATCTCAAAGGTCTTCAGACCAATTTGTCCGCCAACATCGCAGTTGCCTGAGGCCACATTTTCTTTGAGCAAAGTCTCCACTGCCTTGAAATCTTTCCTTCTTCCCAAAAAGTCTATTACAGCATTGAAAATCTCTACATTGGACTCGCATCCAGGCTGTTCTACTGCCCATTTATAGAACCTTAAAACATTTCTCCCTGCATCCTTTGAAACCTTCGAGATCACCTGTTCCAACAAAATGGGATTCATTTCAATTCCAGTTTCCTCTAGTTTCTCCACCAAATCTTCCAAATTCACATCTCCATTTAGGATTAGGCAAATCCTTTCAGAGTCTGAGAGCTCCAGGGTTTTATCTTTAGCTTTCGCCCTCTTTTCTCTGGTTTCCTTGGCCCCTTTCCCTGTCTTTTTTTCAGTTTTCGGTTCATTGGCAACCTTTGTGGAATGTTTACGGTTCCATGGAGCCGTGGGGAACAATGCAGGACTGTTTTGAAACGATTCGGAACCATTTCGTGCACCAAACACAGTAAAGGAATAATCGAAATGTTCAGACGAATGGCCTGCACCTTGTATATATGAGATCGAGCTGATATTCGCTGCACTTGCAGCAGAAATCGTCCCGGATCGCAGCAGCCTCGTCGAGGATGCCTCGATAATCCTTCGCGTTGTAAATATGAGAAAAGGTTTCGCCATTGTTAAAGCACTCCCAAGCTGAGTGGTTTTTTGGTTCAAAAGGCTTTTGTAGGGTTTAATATGATGGAAAAAACTCGAGGGGGTTGAAAGTTCCCATGGCAACGTTGGAGGAAGGAAAGTATATTTAAAAAGATAACGACCATGTTTTTTTTTGGTTCAAAAGGCTTTTGTAGGGTTTAATATGATGGAAAAAACTTGAGGGGGTTGAAAGTTCCCATGGCAACGTTGGAGGAAGGAAAGTATATTTAAAAAGATAACGAGCATAGGGAAAAAATTTGGCTTTGGGTATGAAAAAAACCACTCATTATTATTAAAGAAGAGTCTAAGTTTATTGGTAAATAGTTAATTTTGTCAAAAATTTTGATCGATTTTGAGGAGATATTTATACTAATTTTTCCTATGGAATTTTATTTCATATTAATATTCTTACTTTAATATTGTGTTAAGTTACACCTATAACAATTATAAATGTGGTTTAAAAGACATTATTTACACTAGACATTTTGTCAATCTTGAAGCTAGCTTTGAGGTGGTTTACATGATATAATGAGCACATCCTTAAACGGTTATCACAAAGATTTTTGGTTATAAAAGTATATTTATAATATTGAATTTGGCACATTTTCAAATCTTTTCAATGTCATCTGTATGTATCTTAGAGCTTTCAAGTAATTGAATGGATATGATTATTTGATCTTATAATAATTTGCATAAGAAGACGGATCTGTCTAATTTATCTCTCCAATGAATTGTTGAATGGAACAAACCAAATTGCAAAATATTGTTATAAAATAGAATGGAACATATTCATTCTATCGGTGATTAGGAGATCATAGTGATTATCTCAATAAGGAGAGCATATATAATAATGCAACACACAAAGACAGTGATCATCGTAAAATAAAAGAGGTGATATGGGATATGTAGCAGCTAAGAATGGTAGTGTTTGCATAGCTTGTCTCCATTACAAGCTAGCGTTTTGATGATTGGATGTCCTAAGCCAGTATTATCTTGAACATCAAACACGTGATCTAGGAAAGTGAAGCAAAGCCACATCGCTCAAAGGCTTTGCTCTCTCCCATAATAGATTTCTTCATACAACACATATCTAGCTTGCATACAAAAATCATTTTCAATTGATCTGTGGTCTGCAGTGCAGCCCTACCCATTGTCACCATCTTTAGCACGTTCTCCTATGGCATCTATACCCAGAGTTGCCATTAAAATGGGCTAGAGCGACGAAGGAAGATATTCTGCTCGTGGACCCTTTTGAAGAATCCTTACTTGAAGATGAAATCTTTGCTAACTACATTTCAAAGAGTTGGCACAACTCAAACAGTTTGGGACACTGAATGCCTACATCACTGAGTTTCAGAGGCTTGTAGTCACAGTGACAGATATATCTAAGTAGAGATTGGTGATGTTGTTCACTGAGGATTTATCTAAGCCACTGTGTGGTTGGGTAAAAGCCTTCAAACCTAAGACTTTACAGGATGTCATTATCGAGACATAGGACATGGAGGATGCAGTCTCGAAGACAAAAACTTTCTCCAAACCTTTCGTTCTCCAAAAAAATAAAGATAAGAAACCCTTTCAGAAGGACGAAATTGGTAAGGAGAAGATCGATGAGGCAACTCATAATGAGTTGAGAATAAAGAAGCTTTGCTTCACTTGCAAGGACCCTTGGGAACCTGGACACAAGTGTATGGGCAAGGTTAAGGTGCATTATATAGAGGTACTCCCAGACAGTGAGGAGGAGGAGGAAGCAGAGCAGGCATAGGACAACGAGCAGGACAGATCGACTGATGAGCAGCCACATGATGAGGTCAAGAGTGGAGCTATTGCGACTCTATCGAGTGTCCCCAGATTCCAGACCTTCGGGATCCAGGGTGTAGTGTAAGGTCAGTGAGTCACAGTACTGATTGATGGTAGGCCAACCCACAACTTCATCGACTCAACCTTGGTGGCTAAGAGGGGAATTCTTACGATGGATTTTGAAAGATTTGATGTAACTGTGGCTAGTGGGCATGTTATGTCTTGCGCACAGAAGATCCCACAATTATGCTTAGCATTGGGAAACTACACAGTGACCGATGACTTCTATGTAGTTGAGATGCAAGACATCAATATCATATTAGGGGTCTAATGGCTTATTTCCATAGGAAAACATTCGGTTGACTACCAAGCCATGGAGTTGGAGTTCAAAGCATTAGATGGTAGGAAGGTGGTTTTGCGGGGTATGTCAAATGATGCTCCCAAGATTGTCTCAGCTAAACGGATGGAGGGTATATCCAGACACATGGATGTCGCTTATGCATCATAATGCTTGATCACTACTGAGAAATCGTCAAACAACAACCATCAATATCACATAGACATCGAGACACTACTAAGCAAACATGACTGAGTTTTGGGGCAAATACCTCCCCAGAGATCGCCCAACAGGGGATTCGAGCACACTATTGAATTGGAGGAGGGTGCAAAATCTATGATCACCACTCCCTACATGCACCCAAAGAAATTTAAGGACGATATTGAGAAGGCCATTAAGGAACTGTTGGAGATGGGACGCATTATGTCGAGCTCTAGTCCATTCACTTCTTCTATAGTGTTGGTGAAGAAGAAGGATGGTATAATGCAGATGTGCATTGACTACAAAGCATTGAATAAGAAGATGATTAAGAACATGTACCCTATCTACGGGATCAATGAGCTTCTAGATGAGTTGCACGGAGTAGTGTGTTTTTCAAAGATTGATCTTCGATCGGGGTGCCACCAAATAAGAGTCAGAGAGCATGATATTCCCAAAAATGTTTTCAGATGCCATTATGGGCATTATGGGTTCTTGGTCATACGATTTGGGTTGACCAATGCACCAACTACTTTTCAATATTGCATGAATCACATATTCAAAAAACAATTGAGGAAAATTCTATTGGTATTCTTCGATGATCTTCTTATTTATAGCAAGACATGGGAGGAGCACTTGGGACATCTAGATGAGATTTTGAGTATCATGGAGGATTAGTCATTAAATGCCAAGGAGTCAAAGTGTGAGTTTGGCATGACAGAGATCCTATACTTAGGTCATGTGGTTAGTTCTCAAGGGGTGTAGGTGCACAGGGAGAAGATTCAAGCCATATTGGATTGGCTACCGCCCAAGAATCTTACACACTTGCGTGGTTTCTTTGGGATTTGCAACTACTACAGGCGGTTTGTGAAGGGGTTTTCACAGTTGGTTGCATCGCTCATAGATCTCACAAAGAAAGGGGAATTTAGGTGGACAAAGGAGGATCATATGACATTCGATGGGATGAAGGAAGTGATACTTGCCCAATTCTAGCACTTCCATATTTCACTTAGCCCTTTATGCTTGAGTGTGATGCATCGTGTGAGGGGATAGGATCAGTTTCGATGCAACAGAGGCATTTGATAACATGAAAGAGCAGGAAGCTCACACAGTCGAAGAGACTCTATTCCATCTACGAAAAGAAAATGCTCATCATCATGCATGCCTTGGAGAATTTTAGACAATAGTTAGTAGGTGGAAAATTTGTGGTTAAGACCGACCACGACAGCTTGAGACACTTCTTGGGGAAAAAAGACTTGAATGAAAGGAAACATAAGTGGGTTAGCAAACTGCAGGCATATGACTTCAACATTGAGTATGTAAAAGGAAAGAAAATAATAGTTGTTGATGCTCTCTCCAGGAAACCGAAGATATGTTCTCCTGTAGAGATTTCCGTTGATTGGAAATCTCATCTCTTGGTGGAGTATTCCAAGAACAAATTTGCTTGTGAGTTGATGGCTCGCAGTGTACAGGATGACAGGTACAAAGTGGTGGATGATATCATCTATTACAAAGATCGCATGTACTTAGTCCTGGAATCTATGATGAAGGAACAGATCACGAGAGTTATGCATGGTACACCTTTCGCAGGGTACCAAGGGTACCTTAAAACTTACAGGAAGATCAAAGAGAGGTTCACTTGGAAGGGCCTCAAGGATGATGTATTGAAACATGTGTGAGAGTGTGTGACTTGTTAGTAGAACAAGTCAGAGCACACCCATCCTACAGGGTTACTACAACCATTGTGTATTCTGGAGCAGAAGTGGAAAAGTATATACATGGATTTCATCACAGGGTTGCCTAAAGTACAGGGCATAGATTGCATATGCGTGGTGGTTGATCGGTTGACCAAATTTGCACATTTATTTGCCATATCTTCATAATACAAGGGAACACGTGTAGCGAAGGTGTTCTTCAAGGAGATATTCAGACTCCACAAGTTGTCGAAGTATATTGCTAGTGATAGGAATAGCAGGTTGCTCAATGCATTTTGGTAGGAGTTGTTCAAGTTGGTTGGTACAAAGTTGAATCCCAGCACAAGTTACCACCCTCTAATACATGGCAAGACAAATATTGAGAACAAGTGGCTTGAGGGGTATCTACGTAACTATGTGTCCATGCAACAAAAGGCATGGATTAAGTGGTTTCATTTGGGGGAACCCTGTTATAACACCACTTATCAAATGTCCATTGGTATGACACCATTCCGAGCATTATATGGCTACGATGCACATTCCTTTGTTGATTTGGCATTTGGGGATAACAGGGCTACCAAAACTAAGGATTGGATTTAGGAGAGACGGGACATTCTCAAGGCTCTCGAGGATAATCTACAGGTGGCACAAAATCAACGAAAGACTTATGCATATAGGCACATAGTCAAGAGGACTTTCGAGGTGGGGCACTTGTTGTTTTTTATATTACAACCACATAGACAATCTTCTCTGAAGAAAAGTGGTGTTGAAAAGCTTAAGCCCCACTTTTATGGCTTCTATACAATGGTTCAAAGATTGGCAAGGTAGCCTATGAGATGGAGTTGCCAGAGGGGAGTAAAATTCACAATGTGTTTTATGTTTCATGCCTCAAGAAGGCATTGGTACAACAAGTCGCTACCTCAGCAAAGTTATCTCCATTGGATGAGAAGGGGCAATTGGTATTGGTTCCTGAGGAGGTACTAGAGGTTCGGGAGAGGAAATTGCGAAGAATAGTGATCCAAGAATACCTCATCTGGTAGAAATATTTGCCAACAGAGGATGCCACATGGGAGAGTGACCAGATCTTACAGCATTCGAACTTGCAGTTGCTTAAGGAAAAACAATCTCGAGAAGTGAGGATTGTAATGTCCCTTTCCAAATGATCTCTCCAGGAGATTGACAGAATATTCTAAGTGATTCTCGTAGGCTATAGTTAGTGGAAAAAAGGGAATTAAATAATTATTTAATGTCACAAGGTAGAAAAGTAACCTTTTAAAAAGTGACATTCAGTGATTAATAAAAAAAGGTGCCTAAGTGACTATTGAGTTAATGACAAGTCACTTTAACTTATTAAAAGGGAAAAAAGGTCAAAAAAGGGTCAACAAAGAGATAAAAGGGAAATGAGGGGGTACCCTCTCTCATTATTCGCTTGTTATTTTCTAAAATTGATTTGAGAGAGCTTTTGTGGCTTTGGCTCATGGGACGAAAAATCCTAGAGATATTTTGAGATTGATTTCGGTGGTGAGACTATCCACCCTAGTTGGTCATTGGGAAGAGATCACTCATATTTCTTCAATGTGCTTCAATATGGTAGAGTTATTATCTTGGCGACGAAGTTTCTTCATGTGTGGCTAAGATTTTTCTTTATGGCGATTGTGTTTTTCATTGTTTGTTGTGTTTGGCTTGTGGAGGACGAACTAGATTTGAGGAGGTTGAGTTCTTAAGTGTTGGGTCATACCCTCTTAGTTTCTGGGTCCAGTTCTCCTTATTGGGTCAAGATATTGGCTGGAAGCGAATTTCTCCAAGTGATGGTCGAGTTTTCTATTGAGTGGGGCGAGTCATACTTGTGGGTTGTTTCCTTTGCCTTCTAGGGTGAGTTCCTCATGGTTGGGAACAAGTTGCATACTCGTTGAGCGTATTAATTGTTAAGGAGTTCGAGTTGCTACTTGGGGAACTAAACTTACACATCCAAAGGCCAAGTTTATGAGCAGAGGAGCAGAGCTATCATCTTGGGTGATTTATCCCTTGTAAAGGAGGTCAAACTTCACTTATGGAGGATGAGTTTAATGGCAAAGGGGATGATACTTGTTTGTTCGAAATCGTGGGGCTTCTGGAAATCGACTTGCACCTACTGACATGCTTAGAAAGGCTCATTCCAACTCCATAGAAACCTGCAGTACACATATTCCTCACTGTTATTCAGATCCAGAGAGTTATTGTAAAGAAGACGACTTATAAATAAATTATCAATGATTGTGTGCCTTTGTGTTTGAATAAATGCATTGAATCTATTGTTGTTGTATTTGCAATTATTCCTTTCTTTCGAAAAATATGTATGTATGCACTTATTATCCATCAAAGAGACACAATAAACATACACAACAGAACAACTAAGCTTATATCAACAACTCTAAGGGAATACAAAGATTGGATATTGTGGTAAGAATTTTTTATAAGATCATACACACTCAGTGATCAACCTACAACAATTTAATATAGAAGTACAGTAGGAATTATGGGGTGTTAACCAACTACTTGACAAAACTACGTGTTATTAAACTACGGAGAATTTCCCCCAAAAAAATAATCAAAAGATTACAGCTTGTCAAAGCTGAAATTTTGTTTGTGGGATCAGATTCATTCTATATCTCGCAAAGACACATAGAATTCAAGTCAAAGGTAATGTAGGAAGAGGAACAAATAATCAAGGGGAATTCAAGGCCTTGTTCTACTTATTTAAATCATCTTTGGACAAAGGGATTGATAAGCTTAAAGTCATGGGTGATTCATCTATGGTCATTAATTTGATGGAAGGAAGTCTTTGAGTACAAAATAATTATCTCCCTCCACTAGCATATCAATTAAAGGAAATATCTAATCAGTTTGTTTAGGTTAGCTATACTCATATACAGAGAGAGCACAACAAGATTGCAGATCAACTCTCTAAGGAAGGACTTCATCTATTCGAGCTTTATAGTTCCTTGGAAGAAGTACAAGATGGTCATACAATGGTTTTACAACAATTTTCATTTAATGATTTCTAAACTCCTTTTGAACTTGTATGTTGTCAATACATGGGTCTGTTAAAGTCTTTTTCTTTTACGTGATAGAGTGTATATGTGATATTATGAAAGTTATGGATTTTTATCGATCTTTAGGGGAAAATTCTAAAGAGATCTATATTTTGATTATCTTTTTTGAACTGTGCCTAGAGCACTGAAGCATTGTATTTTTGTTTATCTCAAATAAAAATACATGTTTTTTCTTGAAAAAAATCTTAGAATTATAATTAATTGTAGCTTTTAGGATATTTTGGTTATAAAAGCATATGTATTGAATTTGTCAAAATATTTTGGTTATAAAAGCATATGTATTGAATTTGTCACCTTTTTGATACCACTTGTACATATCTTAGAATTATAATCCATTTTTAAGACATTTTTAGACATAATTGTCACTACAAGAGTACAATAACTTGACATATCACATTTCCTTTAAATCTGAATAAGATAAACACATGTATATCTTCATAGCAACTGTTGGAGTTACTTCACACACACCTAAGATTTTTTTTTCCTAAGTTTTTTTCTTGTTTATTAGTCATAATTAGTCATCATCGAGTCTCCTATATTTTAGGGGAGAATATTCCACCTGGAGAATATTCTCTTTCAGTTGACACTTCAGTTTGACTAGTTGAGTTAAGTTTAGATGCTGCATTGGTTTTGTCACCATGAAACATTGGGATCATCACCATGCTAATGCACACTTGCATTGGGATAATCACCAGATGCATGTTTCTTTTCACCATGAATATGGTGTTGTCTATTCCAGGTTCACAATCATCTAGGAGTTCTATACATTTCATCTTTGCTTTCCTATTCTCCTCCCTCTGTTGGATTATCATATCTTGTGCTTCTCTCAGTGGTTTTCTTAATGTTTTGAAAGTATGTTGATCCTCATCACAAGTAGTGCTCTTCTTTTCTGGTGGTTGGCTCTTTGCTGGAGGTTTTTCCTGAGTTTTCAACTTTCTAGCTGAGGATTTGGTCAAAGGAACAATAGGTTTAGGTATTTATTTCACTTCTGGACTTTGCTCCACTGCCTTCCTTTTACCCTTTTTTTTAGCTTGTTGGAGTTATAGGCACGAATGTTTCACCCGTCACTGAGATATCTTTCTTAGACGCCTCTTCCAAAGATTTTTTCTTCATTTCCCTTTTTTCATGCTGCAACTGTGCTATGACAAAATTGGCTTTCTTAAACTATTCTTGTAGCTCACTGATTAGGTTGTCTTTATCATCAGGAAAGTTTATTTCTGTGAAGGATTTTGGATCTTCCTCGTGTGCTTATGATGTGAAGGCTTTTTGGATCCTTTTAGATGTTGACCTAGTAACTAGTTTGCTAGGAGCTAGTTTGACATTTCTCTGGTTGTATGGGCTTGAGAAGTTTAATGGTAATAATAAACCACAAAAGAGCTTGTTTAATTTAAAGAAGTTTATATAAATTATTGAAAGGAATAAGGTAGTTTTTTTTACCCTTCTTGGTTGCTTGAATTTTGCATGATGGAATTGATGCTTTTGGCTGGTGGATTAAAGTTATGCAGAAAATTATAGTGTTGGTCATACTCTAATAAATATTGTTGAGTGATGCTTGTAGAGGAATGAAAATTCCATTTATAGGCTATGTATGTCAATGAATATGTTTTCCAGAAAAATGTTTGATATTTATAAAATGCTATTTTGAATGATCAATTGATGGTGTTGCTTGTTTAAGCACATAAGAAGCCACAACAGTAAGAGAAATGGTAACCTATCCTGGGATGGAAGGTACTTCCCATAATACAGAAGAAGAGTCAGACGAGAGGAGGGTGGTGGAAACTCCTCCAAGCTTACCAAAGAGCAAGGAAGGTAAACTGAATAAAATGCAATAATGATGCAAACCCTGTTTGATATCCAAAGACACTTGCAACATGGACCAACAATTAGTGAGATTGAGAAACCTCAGTCCAAGAAGACCCAAATCCCACCAACAATTCAAAAGCACGTTCCAACAAACAACAATACAAGGAAAAGTACCTCGAAGAAGGAACAACATGGTGCGAGGCATGCAACCAATATGGATTCATCCATGAAATCCTCTAGTGAAAAGGTAGAGAGCTCTCAGGAATTGTCCAGTTATGAGCTAAGTTTAGAGTTCTAAGAAAGAGGGAGAGGAAGGAGCATTCAAAGAGTTCCATACCCGAAGAATTCAACAAGGCCAAGTCACCTACTTTTGATGGGGAAATAAAAAAAGGGGAAGAAGAAGAGGCATGGTTATAGGGCCTAAAGAAATACTTCAGGGTACATGACTACTATGATAACATGAAGGCCATAGTTTCCATATTTAACCTGAATGGAAAGGCCTCCATCTGTTGGGAGGATCTTAAAAATATAACAGGTATCCATGAAAGAAAGCTAACTTGGAAGCAATTTGAAGAATGCTTCAAGAAAAAGTACCTATATGAGAGGTACTATGACGAAAAGATAAAGAAGTTCCATGAACTCAAGTTGGGCCACCTCAGTATGGAAAATTATGTGAACATATTTCTTGAGTTGTTGAAGTATGTACCTTACATGAAGGATGAGAAAGTGAAAATTCAACGTTTTCTATATGAGCCACCACAATATTTACAAGATCGCATTGATTTTGATGAACCCAAAACACTTGAAGACACCATAAGAAAAGAAAAGTGTTGCTATGATTAGTCCAAGCCTAAGGTGGAGCACAATAATGTGTGGAAGAAAAAAGACAAGATGGGACTCAAGAGGAAAGGATTCAAATCCTCAAGATTTAAAAATTCTAGAAGGAATACCAAGTCAAGTTTTTCAGCAAGAGGTGCACAACACCAAATTTTTCCCACCGAAAGTGAGAATAAGACTTTTTGACCAACAACAAAAATGATTGAATACCCAAAGAAAGGACCACTAAGATGTTCGGGGTGTGGAGAAGAGAACATATTGAGGGACTTCCCTCATAAACAACATAATAATAGAAGAGTATATAATGTCCAAGAAGCCACTACAATTAATGATGTGGCTAGGAGCCTCCCACACATCTACAAAAGTTGAGAATCAACAAGCAAATCACCAAGCTTGAGTGGTGGAAGTAGAAGGTAAACTTACCAACTGTCCGATTTCAATTTTAATTGACCCTGGATCTAATTTGAGTTACATTTCTCCACAAATTGTTGAAGCATGTGTTTTACAAAAGGAAAAATATAAGAAGTCATGGCTAGTACAACTAACCACAGGAACCAAAAGGAAGGTAACTACAGTTATTAAAGCATGCCAATTTGACATGAATAGGATGCCCACATAAACAATCCTAAATATAATTCCAATGGGGTCATATGATTTGTTGATTGGCTGCCCATAAAGCCAAACCAGACTATTATAATAAGAACTTAGAGTGTGAAGATGAGGAAGGAAATAAAATAACCTTACAAGGGGGTGCATAAACCTATATCTGTGAGACAAATTTTGACACTACAAGTAAAGAAGTGTTGTAGAAAAGGATGCCCATTATATTCCATACAAGTGCTAGAATCAATTGAAGACAATAAGCCTAGTAATGAAGATCATCCACTGCTAAGGGAGTACAAATATGTATTTCCGGAAGAGATATCGGGCATACCTCCCAAGAGGGACATTGATTTCTCAATTGAACTCATGCCAGGAGTAGGACCAATGTCTAGAGCACCTTATAGAACGAGCACACCTAAGTTCATGAAACTTAAACTACAATTGAAATAAATGTTAGAGAAAAGATACATACAATCTAGTGTGTCTTCTTGGGGAGCACTTGCCTTATTTGTTAAAAACAAGGATGGCACACTTAGATCGTGGATTGACTATAGGAAGATGAATAAATGACTATCAAGAATAAGTACCTGCTACCAAGAATCAATGATCTCTTTGATCAGCTGAGAGGAGCTACAATATTCTCAAAAAAAGACTCAAGGTCCAGGTACCATCAAGTAAGAATTAAAGATGAGAATATCTACAAGATTTCCTTTAGAACAAGGTATGGGTATATTGAGTTCTTGGTGGTGCCATTTGGACTTACAAATTCACTAGCCACCTTTATGTGCCTAATCAATAGTGCCTGTTAGTCCCTAAAGTTGCACTTGACTGTGAGAGGGCAAGCTAGGGCATCATAAAGTTATTGCAATGGTTTTATAGGTAAATTTTGCATTTAGGTTTTGAACTGGTTGAAGGTTGGGTTAAGAATAATGTGAAAAATCTGTCTTAAACATGCAAGAGAAAAAACATGTCTCAATGGCTTAGTAAATGGTAGTCAAGCTAATGGATAAGATGGCAAGAGAAATATAAAGAAAGGGGAAATATGTAATCTTTCAATTTGTCCAATCACACAAGAAACTCTTGATCCTAAATATCATTCAAGACACAATAGAAAAATACTTGAAAGCAAATCTGATTATGAACAAACAATCAGTAAATTTTTCACTGGCTTACTCATAAACAAGATACATCATATGCATTGCAAAATATTAACATCCATTCAAGTAGGAAAAAGATAGAAAAATAGACAAGAATTAGAAATCTAACCATCAGATTGCCTTTAGCATTTACTACCAATTGAAATGTATGGTTGTCTTTACAATAGAGTGTTCTTCAAAACTGGCTAATGGTTCCCAACCCATCCCCCTTTTTCACTTCTCCTTCTACCCTGTTTATATAGAAAGAATACATATTTATCAAGATCCAAAAGAAATGTATCTAGAAACCTCCTCATATATATTTAGTTTCTTGTTTCAAATAATCTAGGAGGAGATCAAATCTAATCTCCAAGTCAAATTGATGAGGTGGCTTATCAACTGTTGTCCATGAGATTTTTTAGGAAAATAAATGTGGCAAATTCCTAAAAAATAGGGTCCAAAAATCTCTTCATATATTCCAAACTGTGATAGCTATGTAAAAACAGAGAAAGGTTTTTGTGAAGGGCCCATTCCCAACAAAAATCTCTTTTGCTTTCAGATAGTTCATCTCCATCGTTTCAGAAAATACTCTTGAAGACAAAGACTAAAACATGGAAAAAACAGAGTATTGTCTGTATTGATTTCTGCCCTTCTTATTTTGATCTTTCCTTTGTATGAGGAAATAATAGGTGAATATACTTTTTCCTCCCCTGCACTTTCTGTTGTGTTATCATCTATAAAAATTACATCTTCCTTCTTAAGAGAAGGATTAAAGAGGGCTTTTGAGTTCAACCTGAATTTATTTGTTACCCTAGTCTTAGACCTGCTGGAACAATTCACAACAATTTTACATTTTCTTGCTTTGCTCACCTGCTTAGCTTTATCACCTACAATTGGTTCCTTTTATTTATGCTTTGATTATCTGAGTTGTTTCTTATTAGAGCCTCTGAGTTGGATTCTTTTACTGTCTTTAGGCTCATCTTTTAGAACAAGCAAATGATTGTCCAACTCTACCTCTGGTTTTTGCTTCTTTTTATGTGCTTTGGTAGTTTTGATTTTAGGGAAAGATTTAACTAAGACCTCTATCTCCTGCCGCAATTGTAGTTTTCTCTTACTAGATCGAGTGACTCTAACCACATGAGAACTTACCTTCTCTGTAGCAACATGGGTTTTAGAAATTCCCTTTTCCTTTGTTGATTTTTGTTTTGGAAACAATTTTGGTTTGGGTTCCTGTTCTTTCAATTCAAGGGATTCTATTAACCAATCCCTGGAAAGATTCACTTCATCCAATGCATACAGAACTAAAACTTTAATCAATCTCTGGTGAAAAAGACTCTTAATGGCAGTTGCAGGGTGAGATTGTATTATTTTAAACATCTTTGTCAAGTTGTGAATCACCATAAGGGCAGTTTGCCACTCCTTCTTCAACCAACTCTATGGGATACCTTGATTCCAGATTGGATCTTGGTGTTCTGGAAGCAAAGACTAGTTGACAAGTTGCATGGTCCCAAAGATGTGAATTGTAGGAGAAAATATTGAGAAGGTGATTTTGAGTCTCCTCCTCAATGCCACAAAGGTGACACTAAGAAGGGCCTACAAAGCCTCTTTTCCTTAGATTGTCACAAGTAAGTATGTTGTTTTTGGCCAGAGCTTTGCACCCCAGATTTTGCTCCAAACCTCTTGTTTTGGGAGGGAGTTATGTCATGCACCGAGGGAATAAGCATCTTGTATGTTGAAGGTGTCGGTGTTGGAGTGACCCCACCTAAGGATGTCCTCCCCTTGCTGGCTGAAGATTCTCCTTGATTTGAGTTGATCGAGTAGTGTTTGAAGGTTTATCTCACGGGGGATATTCAACACTTCGTGAGTGTTTTTCCATTTGTGCCAACTGTCTCTGATAACTTCTGGAATTCAGAAGTCGACAAATTTATGGAGGCCTGCGCCTGACGTTAAGGGAATCAAAGTACTCAGAGTAGGATCTTTGTCCAGGGCCGGAAGTTGCTGCCAGAAGTCGCTCCAGAAAAGTGTCGAAGTCCCACCCTACAATTCCCATAACGCGTGATTCGTTATCAACCCTTGTTGTGCCTAATTGTGTTCCAGATAAGAGACCTAGGGCTCTGACCATTCCATGTGATTAGATCCTTTTCCGGTGTGGATGGTGTGTATTTTTTCCTCCATAGGTGCGCCCAGAGGTTTTGCGGCCTTTTTAACCATCTCCACCAGATTTTTTCACTGAGGACTTTATTGAGAAGAGAGGGGTCTTTGAGATCGAGACCCCCTGCGTGCTTTGGTCTACACATTTTTTGCCAACTGACCAGAGCCAATTTGCGTCCCTCTTTGGTTCCTTGCTAGAGGAAGCCCCTTTGAATATTTCTTATAGTGTCGAGGATAAATTTTGGGGTCGTAAGAGCCGAGAAAACATAGATCGGGAGGGCTTGCAGGACAAACTTGAGGAGGACGAGGCGACTAGGCAGATTGAGGGAGTAGAACGTCCAAGAGGATAGTTTTCTCCTGAAGTTGGAAAGAAGATCTTCCCAGGAGGTATTTCTTAGTCGATTGTCAATTAGGGGGATGCCAAGGTACTTGAAGGGGAGGATGCTACGAGTGAACCCCAAAAGCCGCATAATATGACGTTGGTTTTGGATGGGCGTGTTGAAGAAGAATATTTGGGATTTAGAAATGTTTACTTCCATGCCTGAAGCATCACATAAGAGGTTGATCACGGAGAGGATTCAGAGAGCTTCTCAGACTGTAGGGAATCCCATTAAGAGTATATCATCCACAAACTTACTGTGCGAAATGGGCAAAGATATCCTATGGGGGGTGAGACCTGTTATCGCACGGTTTGTAGGAAAGGTCTAAAGAGCTTGAGTCAAGGCTTGAAACCGGCGTAATAGGAGCTTCCCCACCCACTGTCACCTCGATGGGGAGCTCTTTCTATTTAGGAGGGCTAGTCCAAGGGAGACGTCCCTAAGCAATCTGGGTTAAAGAAAGGCTAAAGGGTAATGGACCAAGTCAAAGAAGTTCCCTTTCACAGATTGCTGCCCAAATGAGATAATCAAGAAGAATGTCTTCCACTAGATTGCACCTGTTTGCGAGACAAGGCAGAGAAAACTAGAACATGTGCTTGCAGTGGGTTAGTACTTCATAAAATCAATGACTATCTTCCAATACATATATGAGCAAATGATCAATGCTATTATTGACGAAGTCAATGATGGCT